>JAVJIF010019086.1:0-110073 GCA_038442645.1 Agave tequilana | reverse complement strand
AAACTAGAGTGATGGGCCTTTGGGCCAACACTAACTTCTTATTTGATGCCATGGAAATAGGTCTTCTTTGTATTTCCAAGTGTTGGTTTCAATAGTCTTTAGGAGTCGAGGGAGTAGGGAGTAATAAATGGTATGCCACTATTTAGATCTAGTTATTGGTATCTGTACCAAATAATGGTTTTAATATCAATAATTTTATAACTTAATATTGGCCTTCAATATCGATAAAATTGGCCATATCAAAATTTCATCCGGATATTGGTCAATATTGTTAATATTACATTGTTAATATTATATCAGGTATCTCAAACCTGATATTGCCGATGTATATCAGAATGTGCTGATATTTGAAACCATAAGTAATACATTAAAATTGTTCCTTTTGTTACTTCATGTGTGTGTTTGGTTGTAAAATGTTTTGGAAGTAACTCTTTTTTTCCGTCTCTTGGAAGTTTTAAGGACGCTGCACAAAAAAAATTATGTTTTGCTTCTTATTCTGCGTGCTCCTTCCTTATTTTGGACCTATTTGAGTGAAGTATTTTGGAGAAGCAAGTTCCCACCTAAGCGCCACAGAGGATTGGCTGAAGTAACTTCAGAGTTCTTTCGCAATCCAAACACTTGAAGCCCATCAGTAGCCCAACTTTACCTGCTCCCAAGCTAATCCATGCAAACAAACAGGCCCTCTATATAATACCTGTCAAAGCTACCGTTTCACTTCTAACTCCTTTAGCTCTTCCTATCTAACCTTATCTTACAACTCAAACTGGATCAGAGACCTGATTGCTTATCAGTTATGGATCAGGTTCAGATTCTATTAACTGGCATCGGGTTCATAGAAGTTGGCCCATTGAGTGCTTTGGTGCCAAATTATTGTGCCCAGGAAACAACAGTCACAACAAAGTGGTTTTCCGTGCAAAGTACTAGGTTAGTTTATGAGTAGGAAACTTACCTTTTTAGCACTTTATGCCCTTGCAACCAACGAGCAAAGTTCCAAAATTCTTCTAAACAGAGTCTAGGATATTGTACAAATGATAAATTTTCTATAGGAAATTGTTCCCTTCATTTATAAATAAGCCAAAGAGCAGAACAGATAGGCATTCACATTCTAGACTCGGAGATTGAATTTGGTATATGTAGAACTCAAGTTGACATTTTCACTGACTTTTGAAATATACAAGCAATAACAACAAAGCTTTACCCCAAACCTTTATGGTCTACATGAATCATTTTCTCCATTAACTCTGTTAAAGGCGATCTCCTCTGTCTAGTTAATTGCTGCAATATCATCTTAACTGCATAGAGAATAAGGCTAAATTGTATATTCTATTGCGAACAGGACACTAACATTTGACTAACATCCCGTAGTACTTGCTTTAGAATGTATTTTATTTATTTATTATTATTTGTTAATTGCATGCCTGAACATTTAATTACTAATAAATTTCTGTGTTATACGACTTGCTACTATTCTGAAGATTTCCAGTAACTGCATAGTCTGCATTTGAATTGCTAATATATATCATATTTTCTAACAGGAAAAAGAGAAAGTGGATCAACCTGCAGAATCTTTAATATCTGCTGATTGTCTGTAACTGGAACTCTTTCATTGGGCATAGGTGGTATAATTGGGATACCTCTTCCTGGAACTATTCCACTTCCAGGTTCTGTTATAGCAAATCCGTTCCAGCAATATCTGCAGCGGCTTCTCAATTGTTTCAATCATTTTTTTCTCTCAAAATTCTGCTACAATAGTTCAGAAATTAACTCAGGTGAGTTTCAGTCGTTTAAATTTCTTCTCTGAACACTGGATTTTTTTCTTCTTACTTTACGTTTCATGGCATATATTCAAAACTAACTGAAGGGAGGTTTTCTCCCGTGACTCTCTCACAAAAATTGTCAGTCCATCTGTCTGTCTTCACCTCAGAGAGAGAGAGAGAGAGAGAGAGAGAGAGGGCCCATCCGCTCAGCACCTTCCCCCATCTTATTCTCCCCTCATCCTTCTTCCTTCTTCTCCTTCTTTCTTCTTCCTCCTCTCATGTTCCTCCTCCTCCTCCAACAAATCCCTAGCCCTGTCTTGCGCCACTGCTTGTCTCCACTAGGTCGGTTTCCACCACCTCAGTGGTATACTAGTTATAAGTACTTCTGGGCATATTCATAGTTGTCACGCTTTGCAGATGAAGAGTTTAGGAACGACTGCATTTATTTGACAATTATTTTCTTCGTGGACTGGAAAATTCTTTCAAATAACTTGAAGTACACAGTGGTTCTTTGGGCCACTTTATGGTTCCTGCTACTGCAGTTCCTGTATTCTCATAGACTAAGTTTTTTCCCCTTTGATTTTCCCGTTTCAGCCTTATATTCAAGATGAACTAATAGCAAGAGGAATTGTAATAAATAATGCAGAACCTACTACTATTCGCTACAAGCTCACAAAACGTCAGACTCAAGAAGAGGTGAGTGAAGAAGTCAATATGTATATGTAAGTAGTTAATGTACCAAAGTCATCTATTTATGACTTGATAAACTTTTGTTCTTTACAGATTCAGAGATCCACTGGCGCTGTTGTCATAACTAGGTAACAATGCTTTCAGATGTTTTTAGTAATAAATGGGGACTCTCCTTGGTTCTAGACCTTGTATTGGGTTTCTGTGAGAAGATTTAGATTATGGAAATTAGATTAACATTCTGAATTGAATTCTTAGGGGCAAGTACTGTCCTCCAGATGCATTGCCTGACAGTGAGAAGCCTCTATACCTTCACATATCCGTTGTAACTCATGTAAGTGCTCTCTCTCTCTTAAGTTTTAAATTAGATAGATGGAGAGAAGCTTTGGAATTTAGCAGATTTAAAATTAGTAGAATGAGATATAGAATATAACTCGAGTAAATTAGTGAGAATAAATGAACATACAATGTAGGTTGATGGTCAAGGGATACTTCAAAGTTTGTTATTTTGAGGTCAATCATTCATCAAGATGGTGAAATCAAGGAAGATGTGATTCATAGAAAGCGAGATGATTAAAGTGGGGAAGTACCTTCAGTTTTATGCGATCATAAACTATGTGTGAAGTTAGAAAGGAAATTTTTATAGAATGTCTATAACATCTAGCATACTCTATGGTTTAAAATGTTAGACAATTAAGAACCGAGTCCAAAATTGATGTGAAGTCTTTGCTTTTATTATTGAGTATGATTTTGTGCTTGACCAAATTTTTTTCTGAGTTTCTGAAATGGACATCGAGTCAACTTTTTTTTTTTTTTTTTTGAGCCTGAGTCTGTATTTTCTTTTATTTTGTAGTTTGTGTTTGTTTTACTCTTATATTTTATTTTAGTCCAACATCGATTGTGAGAGAGAAATCCGATAAATTGTAAGCCTATTTAAAGCCTTCATTGTTTTCAATATAAGTAGAGTAAAATTTTGAGAAAAAATTGTTGTTGTTTTTTTCCCCTTGAGGGAGCGTGCCTCTCATGGCAGGGTGTGAAGCCCTAGTTGTGAAGGTAAGATCGAGCGTGCGACGTGAAGCGGCATGAGGTCAAATCGAGGAGCGTGCATGTGAAAGCGGCGTGAGATACAAGAAGATGGAAGACCTTTTTATTTATCAATTAGGTAATTATTAGCCATTTCTTTCACCTCTCTTCTTTTTTCAAATCCGTAGACCCCCTCTTTTGTTTCGCATCAATTTGGTATCAGAGCATGGTTAGAAAAAAGTAATGAATGATGAAAATTAAATTGTATACAAGTTTCTTGTCGAAAGATTCCCAGTATGAAATCGGTACAATTTTGTTTTAACCATTCATTGCGAGTGTCGAAATGATTGGTAATCTCGATGAGGAGCCGGTGCAATTTGTTACTTCATTTACTTTTTCATTTCTTTTATCAAAATTTCAAAAAATCGAAATCATAACTCTTTTATCTTCTCCTACGTATCAAAATCTCAACCACCAATCTTTCTCTTAGCCACAAAAATCAAATCCTCCACACAACAACTTCCTCAACAACTACTTCCTCAACAACCAATATCTCAACAATCTCCTCCACAACAACCTCTTCAACATCAAAGATCTGAACAATTTTCTCCAACACAACTTTATTAACTGTCAAAAATATACAATCCATTCATATAATCTCCTTAACAGTCAAAGATCTCAGCAACCTCTCCAGCAAGGTGAACAACATCAGCTTCAGATTCAGATTTAGTATCGAGTCACCACCATCTCATGTAACTCAATGGGGTCGAGTTCTTCCCGCACGGCGAGAATGATAGGGACATTGAGTAAGCTTTTTTTATTTTGAGTCCGAATCTATATTTTCTTTTATTTAATAATTTTTATGTTTGTTTTACTCTTGTCTTTTATTTTGTCCCACATCGACTGTGAGAGGGAACTGAATAAGTTGTAAATCTATTTAAAGACTCCATTGTTTTCAATAAAAGTAGACTAGAATTTTGAAAAAAATTATTTTGAATTTTTTCCCTTGAGGGGGCGTGCCTCCCATGACGGGTTGTGAAGCCCTAACTATGAAGTTAAGATCGAGTGTGCGGCGTAAAGCAGTGTGAGGTCAAGATCTTGGAGGGTGCACTGTGAAAGCGATGTGAGATCCGAGAAGATGGAAGGCCTTTTTATTTATTCATTAAGTAATCATTAGCTATTTCTTTCACCTCTCATCTTTTTCAAAATTCGTAGACCCCCCTCTTTTGTTTCACATCAATTTGGTATCAGAGTATGGTTAGAAAAAGTAACGAGTGGTGAAAATTAAATTGTAATACAAGTTTCTTGTGAAAAGATTCCCGGTGTAAATCGGTACATTTTTATTTGAATCATTCATTGCGAGTGTCAAAATGAATTCGTAATCCAGTGAGGATCCAGTGCAATTTGTTACTTCATTTACTTTCTTTTTCATTTCTTTCGTCAAATTTTCAAAAAAATCCAAATCCTAACCTCATTTATCTTCTCCTACGTATCAAAATCTCAACACCAATCTCCCTCTTAGCCACAAAAATCAAATCCATCCCCAGCAACCTCCTCAACAATCAAAGATCTCAGCATTCTTCTCCTCAACAACCTCCTCAACAATCAAAGATCTCTACACACGTTTCTCCACAATAACCTCATTAACAGTCAAAGATATTTACAATCCGTCCATAACAACCTCCTCAACAGTTAAGATCTCAGCAATCTCTCCAGTAAGATGAACAACATCATCTTCAGATTCAAATTTAGTATCAAGTCACCACCATCTCATGTATACTTGATGGGGTCGAGTTTTTCCACACGGTGAGAATGATAGGGACATCGAGTGAGCTTCTTTTTATTTTGGGTCCGAGTATGTATTTTTCTTTTATTTAGTAATCTTGTGTTTGTTTTACTCTTGTGTTTTATTTTAGTTCCACATCGACTGTGAGAGAGAACTGAATAAGTTGTAAGTCTATTCAAAGATTCCATTGTTTTCAATAAAGTCGACTAGAATTTTGAGAAAAAATTGTTTTGGTTTTTTCCTTGAGGGGGCGTGCCTCTCATGGCGGGTTGTGAAGCTCTAACTGTGAAGTTAAGATCGTCGTGCAACGTAAAGTGGTGTGAGGTCAAGATCGAGGAGCTTGTGGTGTGAAGTGGCATGAGATCCGAGAAGGTGGAAGTCCTTTTCATTTATCCATTAGGTAATCATTAGCTATTTCTTTTATCTTTCATCTTTTTTCAAATCCGTAAACCCCCTCTTTTGTTCTCACTTCACTTTCCTTGGTAACTAATTGGACAGCTTGAGCTCAGCTTGGTTAAGCTTTTGATTTGGAATTTCTTGAATAAGGTGTATAACCCCAATCCCCATGTGGTGGTTGAATGCTTTACCTTGTTGCCACCCCTATCTCGAACAAGCACTTTGCCAGCTCTCCAAGTTCCTATTCTCCGACCTTGCCTTGTATCTCCAACTCATAAGGTCACAACTGTTAAGACTCTAGTATGTTACAAGAAATAAATAAAGCTTGAATAGTTTTTGTCACAAGTTAGGGATTTTAGCTTGAGCATGACTTTATAAAATTTAGTAAATAAGTTGAACAAGCTGTTATCAAGCCTATCCAAGCTATACATGGAAGGATTTGTTGAGGTTGTCAGCCATATGTGTGGTCCATATCTTAATGTTAATGTATAGCACATGGGGGTCATCTGGAATGTAGTTATTAGCTTCATATGTTCTTGGTCCCCCCCCCCCCCCCCCCCCCCCCCCCCCCCCCCCCCCCCCCCCCCCCCACCCACCCCAAATCTATAAGATCTATTATATTAATTTTGATGTTTCAGGTAAGATGCTAGGCAAGAACGTTAAGCTTGCTTTGTCATGGGCAGAATCATAATGTATGCTGCTATTTCTCTTTTATCAACGAACTCTTGTTGTCTTTTAGTTATTGTCTATGGTGCTAGGAAAGAACGTAAACACACACAGTTATCATATCGATAGAATCATAATATTTGCTCTTTCATTACCAAACTTTGTTGTCTCTTACTAACGGTCTTTTGTGCTTCCATTTGGATTTATCTGCATCAGCTGAAAGACACCGCAGAACATATTAAAGTGGTTGATCATGCAGCGTCCATGGTTGAGGTATTTTTTAACTGGGTCAGAATTCACTGCCAGCCAGTACCGCTTTCCATTCAGCTATGAGCAATGGGCAGGTATGTTTCCAATATTGATAACTATAATGCTGAGTTCATTTGGTTGAGTGAGCTATTTGTGATTTTTGTTGTTGTTGTTTGGTCACAGGCTACTCAACCGCTGAGCACTTCTCTGTTTTTTGGGATTTGAGACGGATCCATCACTAAACACTGCAGCTCGTATCCATGGACCAAATATATGTTTGTCATATGTAATCTATCCTCCTTATTTCAATTACAGTGCTATACAAATCTCATAATATTCTTATATATGACCTTGTTTGATTGAGTACGCACTTCTTGTTCTGAAAATAAAATAAAACAATGAAATAGGATGACAATGTACAGCACTAACACTGTTCACTGTATCTTTGTCATCTTTTCCTATTCTGTTGGGTGTTTTTTCATTTGTACTTTTTTTGTTGCATATTCTTAATATAAGATATTCTATGTTGTAAGCTTTCCCTGACATCTCCACACAACTGGAAGAAATTGTTTTTCTGCTGCTGGTGGTTCGGATTTGTTTATGCAGGACTAGTATATAAATCACATTATGAATGAACAGGAGCTACTGTTGTACTGAGTGGAAGGGGTTCTGGAAATCTGGAAAATGTCAGCGTTGAAGGTATGATATTTCATATCTTGACATTCTCAATGTAAACATTTTCCCTTGAGCTCATTTGTTTGGTTGCTCATTTATTTGCAGAAGCACAACAACCCTGCATTTATATTTGTCAAGTACAAATCCAAAGAGTCTTGAAGCTGCAAGAAGCCTAGCAGAGAACCTTCTGGATACAATTTCTGCTGAATATGGTGCTTCTAGGTCAGTAAGCTTGGATCCATTATTACCTTGTGTTGTTTCACGTGCTTGTGATGTGAATGCGTTAAGAGCAGTCTGTTTGGCCCAGGGATGGAGTATATATTTGTTGAAAAATTAATCTTAGAAATTATGATTGTTGTCGTTTTCTATATATATTCAAAAACCCTTACACATGCAGTCCATAAAATGAACTACTTGTGTTGTTTTCATGTTTGTTACTTGAGTAATGCTAATGCATTTTTGCCTTGTTATTGTGTTCTATTCCCTCAAGTACGAACAGAGATCTTTGTAAGCATGTGTTCCTGTTTCTTTTGATTCTTAGTTGTTATTTTACTTTCTAATTTCTGTTGTTGCAAAAGACAATTTCATAATTTTACAGGCTTGTTTGTTGGGCTACATCTTTTTCATTACAATTAATTTTGTGTGCGTGCGTGTGCATGGGTGCTTGTGATTGTGTGTTTAGAAATGAATATCATATTTCAAAAGGGGTTTTGGATGCAAGACCCCTGTATCCATGGGGTAAGTGATGCATAGATGAGGGACACTCTTAGCGGTGTGTTGAAACTTGGAAGTAACCTGTGGGACCCGATCCATATGTAAGAGGGCAATACCTAGCTAAATGTTGTTTATGGGACCTTAAATATTTGGAACTTTATTTATTGTTTTTATGATCTCTTCCTTCCTTTTTTTATCTCTTTTCCGCTGAATGAAAAAAAATAATTTTACGTTTATCTTCTCACAGAGCTTCCAGACTGCATGAAAACACATAGCATTATGTATTTAGAATGTCATAATGTGTAATAATTTTATTCACCTTTACGTGTATAATTTTAGTAATTAATAAGCATATTCACTTCTTTGGACACAGGATCTCATCATGTAAGGTCTACTCAGCTGTTCCTCCCCCGCAGCAACTCTTGTCTGGAGCTCAATGCTCAGGAGAAGTGTTGGGTGTAAATGCTAATCCAGCTGCTGGCCTGCCATGCACTGCTGCAGGATCTATGCCATTGACACCACCTGTTGCGCCAACTAACAGGCGGCAATGTTTCTCCTCCAGGATCAATGTTACATTCTGGGGGTGTGCCCAATTATGGAAACCCACAGCCCCAATGGTTAGCTATTCCTGTCCCTCAGTGTCTGGAGGAACATACTACAGTGGATATGGTGGGATCTATCCCCAAGCCACACCTTTGCAGCTAGTTGCTTTAGCACTTAGAAAGGCTCCTGCTCCAACCACTCCTGGTCTAGCTTCTGCAGTTGGTGCCACTACTGCTTTTGTGCCCGCAGCTTCTGCAGTGATATCATCTAAGACATCTTTAAGTTCAATTGCTGAAACCGAAAGATGGCCTCCACAGAAATGGAAATTTCAGGAGTTACCAGTTGCTTCAAATGAAACAGTGACACATCATCAGGTATCATGCATTTTCCAGCTTGGTAGGATTGTCCATTATACCTTATTTAGGTAATCAGAAGGAAAAGGGAATCGATCGTGACGAAATTATAGAAAATTTATCTCTAACTACTATCCACTGTGCAAGAGACTGTCCCATACCTATTTCAGCTACAATTAACTATCACCAAATTTCTATAACTTCTCACTTGTTGTATACTTCCCATCAGAATGCTTATAGTGGACTGTCACATGACTTTATATAGCATAGTGCCTTAGTAAAGTTTTAATGTTACTGAGAGAGTGTCTTGTCTACAAGAATGGGTTAATTATTGTTAGTGGGAACTATTTATGTAGGGAGAGGGTTGTAATCTTACTTTAGTGGAAACCTGTACAGGGTAGTTTTGCTTCAAGAGGGGTGCGGCATACTTCTGTGTAATTTAGACAACAACACCCCCCCCCCCCCCCCCCCCCCCCCCCCCCCCCCCCCCCCCCCCCCCCCCCCCCGCCCCCCCACCCCCCAACAAAAAAAAAAAAACCCACCCACACACACACAACCCTCTCTCTTTCTTTTCTTTTCCCCCTTTCTGTTTTGGGAATTTGTAGATTTGTATCCAGTTGTACTAATCCCCCCCCCCCCCAAAAAAAAAAAAAAAAAAAAAAAAAAAAAAAAAAAAAAAAAAAAAAAAAAAAAACTCTTAGAAATGATTGTTGATCATTAAACTGATTGTTATGTTTACCATTACTCCATTAATCATAAATTATAGGCTTATCAATCGGAGTAATATTGACTGCCATTGATGCATGCGAAATGGAATTAAAAACATAAAAGGCTGTTTTTGTTGTTGATTTTTCTTAGTATATCTGTATAGGAGCGCAATACAACACATTAAGAACCCAAGATTTGATACACAGAAATCAAGTTATTGAACTAAAATGCAACTAGCCGAGCATTTCTTAGACATGCAAAGCACGGCTTTCTTTTCTCTATACGATTAGGCAAGTTCATATTGTTGTTGCCTTTGAAGGCTTTCGGCCCTGACCATCCATCCTGGGCTTCTCTCCCTCTGATGCACGTGTCGGATGACATGCATACCTGATTGACATATCTCAGTTCCTTTATGCAAATGTAAGTACTTGTGCTGGTTTTGTTTTCATTTTGTTCCATCAATAAAACTACTGATGTAGCATTCATCTATTGTCAAATAATAATTTTAAGAGCATTAATATCAGAGAACCAGTTTGGGTTCATGCCGGGTCGATCGGTAACAGAGGCTATTCATTTCCTTTATCAACTTATAGAGCGATTTCGAGAGAGGAAGAGAAATTTGCATAGTCTTTATTGATTTAGAAAAAGCTTATGATAAGATGCCAAGAGAGGTATTATAGTGGACATTGATGAAAAAGAGAGTTCCTATCAAATATATTGATATAATCAAGGACATGTACGATGGAGTAGTGATAAATGTTAGAACTTGTGGGGGCATAATAAGTGATTTTTTTTTTATCACAACTGGATTGCATCAAGAATATGCATTGAGTCCATTCTTATTTGCCATAGTGATGAATGAGCTTACTAGAGCTATTCAGGATGAGATACCGTAGTGTATACTATTTGCTGATGATATTGTCCTAGTCGATGAGACGAGAGCTGGGGTAAATGCCAAATTAGAGCTATAAATGCAAATCTAGAATCTCGAGGTTTTAAATTAAGTAGGGCCAAAATAGATTATATGAAGTGCAAATTTAGTAAAAAAAAATCCGAGATTATAGTATTGCGATACTAGACGGACAAGGAATACCGATGAGCAGTCATTTTAAGTACTTGAGTTCTATTATCTAAAAAGATGGGGAGATCAATAGTGATGTCAACCATACAATCCAAGCCGGCTGGTTGAAATAGAGGAGCGCAACAGGAGTTTTATGCGACCATAACATTCCTTTATGACTGAAGGAAAATTTTTATCATACTGCTATTAGATCAGCTTTGTTATATGTCATAGAATATTGGGTTATAACGATATATCATGCCCAGAAAATGAGTGTAGCAGAGATGCGCATACTTCGTTAGATGCGTGGTAACACGAGGAGAGATAAGATGAGAAATGAGGACATTCGTACTAAAATAGGTGTAACCTTTATAAAAGAGAAGATGAGAGAATCGCCTACGATGGTTTGATCATGTGCGACGTCAGTCTGGCGAGTAGAGCGTATCAAATTAGGCAAGTTTAGAGGCAAAAGGTCTTAGTGAAGGCATATTGCTCGATGGGAATAAGTGGAGAAAGTTGATCCATGTGCCCGATCCGACGTAATTCTCTTTTGGTTCATGTAGCCTACCCCAAATACTTGGGATAAATGGCTTAGTTGTTGTTGTTGTTGCCTCGAACGGACATGAGTTTTACTTTAAAACATGCAGTTACTGCGTATGAAGTAAAAATCACACCATGAGTTAGTACAATTTTTATTTTTGTATTGTTTTTCTAGATTTCTAGTGTTTTTATTTTAAATAACTGGTTGCCACTTGACGTTATCAAATGACTAGGCAAGTAGCATGCTTATTGTGTCAACCGAAAAAACCCTGGACCTGTTAGGTCCTTTCATTGTCCAATATCTAAAAGTTCTTTCTGAACTTTTAGTTGTGGCCGTATATTGTCAACTGCATGCTATCTTAGTAACTTTTGTTACTAATTATTCCAGGTATTTTCTCCAACCTTCTCTGAAGCTGACAGGCTAGCCCTGGACTGTTCTTTGTACCCTGTTTTAAATATCGGTCGATCTCTCTTTTTTTTTGGCCTGCTGCCGATACGATATAGGAAAATCGTTTACCATATTGTTTGCAGCAAAAAACACTCGATATTTGAAATATCGGCAGATAAATCCCAATATCGAGTGATAAATTGCCCGAAATATCGCCTGATATGAAATAACTTACTTATTGCACGATTGCGTGCAAATGTACATTGTTTTTTCTGTCTTTGCATTTATATTACATCATTTTTATTAGGTAGATGATATCTATGACACTAAACCAACTTTTAGTTATCAATATTTCATTATATATAGTGTCCGATATGAATGCCCGATATGCGCGTGTATCCCCGATATTTTTCCCGATATCCGATATCCGATGAAAAACCCCCATCTGATACGGTCCCGATATCCGATATTTAGAACCTTGCTCTGGGATCCTTTATTTACATGTTTCACAGGACTAAAAGGCTGGAGGTCAAAATGATGAGGGTTGCTCGGCAATTTACTGCATTCAAATGTTGCAGTTTGCAAATTTGCCTGTCATTTTGCTCTTGTCAAAAAAAAAAAAAAAAGATTGTCATTTTCTGCAGTTGCCTTTTGACACTTATCGGGTTCATGCATTTGCTTCCAATCATGACCTTCCTGTTCATCAAAAACCTATCAACAGTCTCACACTTGTCTCAAATTCTTGACCACTGTTTTGTAATATCTGAATTTGATATTTCCATTATCCTGAATTTCCCTGAACTCCATTACCAGTGATTTGTTTGGTTCTCAAATACTTGGAGTTCGTAAATTACCCAGGGCTTTTTTGAGCAATCAACACCTGATCTCGTGAGATCTCCATATTCCATTCCTAACTATTTCATCTTCTTGGGGGCATGGTCTGCTGTTCATACTTTGTTTAAAATTTAAAAATAATGTTATTAAGGATCTGTGGGCTTTTGATTTGGCTTTCTTCAGAATGTACTTCAGGGATCAGAATGTCTTAAGCCAGGTACAAAGGATTCAGATGCTAGGAATGTCTCTACAATGCCACCACCAAAGTTGGTTCATATGGAGTCTGATGGAATGCCACCGCCACCTCCTCAACCTACCCCTCTGCCACCACCAAAGTTCATTGCACCCAGGTCACCTCTGCCGCCACCACCAAAGTTTGCTTCACCTGGATCAGTACCCCAAGTTGAGAAGAGCCAGGACCCAGTTAGGAACAAATCAAATGATGGACCACTTCCTGGTGATGATTCTTGGGATAAAGAACATCCAAAATATTCTGTGTTTTTCACATTGTTATGTTTAAACCATTTTCATCTCAAAAGTTTGTGATCTTTTTCTTCAGATCCGTTTCTGAAGCTTGCTGAATATGGAGAGGAGGACGATAATGTTGATGCCCTTGGCGAAGAATACCTCAAAGCCAATTTAGCACGAAAACCATCCTCGAAACCATTTTGGGCTGTGCGACTGTTGGTACTACTGTACTTTGCTGGAGAATCTAGCTGGTATTGTGATCTTTGTCATCACTTGCAGCCCATGTTGGATTTGGAGGGCTTTTGAGAGCTGTAGCATCCAAACATGCTCATCATTGTGGTGACGGATTGAGACGGATGTACAGAACTTTGGCTGGAGATGAACTGGAAAAGAACCCAAGGGCGGAATGCCATGTTTTTTCTTTGTCAGGGTTTTAAAATGTAGTGCTCAAAATATATGTAATATCATTGTTGTATTCAGTCTTCTTGTAGTGGTTCTCTAATTTCTACTTATGCTAGAGGGAATCTTTATTTACTAACCTTTTCAATGATCTTCTGTTTATGTACTGCTATAATCAAATGTTTCATGAAACTTGATTTTCCTATCTAATGTCAACAACAGTCTAATTGGAGAATTCTTCACCCAGTTCCAATATTTCAAATTGGCTGGTGTCTTTTCTATTTTTACTGGTAAATCTTAAACCTCGTTCCTCTCTGGGATTTGATTTGAGAGTGAGATTTGTATGTGGTTGGTCATTTGATCAGAAGAGATCTAGGATCTGAAAATTTTCAAGTTCTGGTTGCCTTTTGTATTAGATTTGCTAAATATTGATTCTGTGATTGGTGTTGGTCTGTAGCCTTGAATTTATGAAGAGCTGTTCTAAATGACACCCACAAAACTAAAACTAATGATATCAATCCACAATATATCAAGACTATACCATTGTTTTCACAATTAAAAAGATAAAAACCATTTTTTTCAGTATCATAATTAACCTGTGTATATTTGCATAAATGGAATTCTGGAGCTGTTTTTTTTTTTCCCATTGACCACCAGTCTGTCTTTTCTTAAAAAACACGTGCGACCATTGCCACCCAAATAATGATGCGTTGTGCTTGGAATATGCGCATTAAATTCCCAAAAATGGCCCAAGGATCAAGATTTAGAAATGAGAAATCAGCTCCCTTGTCTCGTCTGTCTGACTTTCGAGTGTGAACTCCATTACTTCTATCCACTTGTTCCTCTTCTCAATTGCTTTGTACTCTAGGTACCTTGTATTGATCATCTCTATGTGTACAAGTTTTAAGCTTCTGGGCTAAAAAGCATCTTCAAGCTAGTCATTTTGAGGTCTGCTTCTTCTTTCTCCTTTCTTTCTTTAATATACCCACTTGCTAATTCTTTGGGTTTCTTTGTGATGGGTTCAATATCTAGGTACCCATTTTGTCCATTTCCAAATCTCAAATCTCATTCCCTTTGGGTTCCTTGTTTTAGGTTTTTTTGGATGAAGGATTGCTGTGGGTTGATCTCCTTGGCCGTCGTCGCGAGCCTGTTGGGTTTTGTAGTAGGAGGTGGGGAGCAGCCCCTCTCTAAAATTTCCATTCATAGAGCTACACTTGCAATCCATGATGAGGCTTATGTCAAGGTTTCTCCCACAATTCTTGGGTTGAAGGTATCTTTTAAAGACAAGTTCTTCTGTTCAATGTTGTGCCCTTTTCTTTGTAGGAGCTGATGTTTGCTCAATTTTGTGTTACAATGTGCATATGAGTTATAATATACTAGTATACTGTCACTATCAGTATCGGTTAGAGAGAGGAGGAGAGGGAGAGAAAGGAGGAGGAAGCAGAAGGAGATCGACGATCTCTCTCTCACGGATAAAGATGAAAAGATGGACAAACAAAGTTTTTATACTAGTATCCCGATGTCGGTGAGAAACCGACCGATTGATCAGGAAGAGGAGAAGAGGAATAAGGAATAAGAAAGAGAAGAGGAAGGAGGGGCCGACACTGACTCTTTGTCGCAGGTGAAGACGAACGGATGGAGAAAGTTTCTATACGAGTCACGCGAGAAAACCTACCTTCGACCGGTTTTGATTAATTGATAATTTTCTAAGCAAAAGAAGAGCAATATCTTCTTATCATGTACTTGTGAGTTGATGACAAATTGTGGATCCCTTCTGAATGTGAAATTTAAATTTAGACTGGCCTTCATCTGTTAACAATTCTCTACTACAACCCACAACCTCTTTAGTGTAGAGAAAACTAAAAGGAACTAGTGGATTTTACGTTCTGTGCCAGCATCTCATTCTATGTTTCTGTTGCTTTTTAAAAAATTAGTGATTTACTTGATGGGTTGAAGAACTGTGTGCATTCAGTGATGTTGAATGTAGCCACCTAAATCTGTTGAATTAATTTAACTGGTTTTCTATTCCTTTCGTTTGGTCATCACTTTGCAGGGTGAAAGTATTGAATGGGTAAATTTGGAATACAGTCACCCGAATCCTTCAAATGATGATTGGATTGGAGTTTTTTCTCCTGCAAAATTCAGGTATATGCACTTCTCCCCACAAATTTAACTATGTTCTGTGATGTTTATTCTGTTGTATTTTATTTTGGAATACATAAAGGAAAGATCGACAACCGTTTCATCATATTACTTTTAGGTCAATCAAAGTTCTAACAAATGGTTATTGGTGTTTACTTATATTAGCAAACTTTTATCTTGAATTAGTGCTGATTAAAAACTTATATATTATTTCATAGTCCAGACATGGCAAAAAGGATAGATTTCGGGTTAATGTGGTATTTTGTGATTCAATAGACAAAAGGAGTTTTAACTGTGATCTGATGTTTGCTTTCTTCAGCACCTCGCTCTGTGAGCAGGAGAGTGGAAGAGAAGAGCCTCCACTACTTTGTACTTCCCCTATCAAGGTTAGTACTCTGTTATATTATTCTTTTGCTTCAGTTATCTTTTGGACTGCAAATTTAATGTTTTGTTCTGAAGATCTTAGTACTGAAGGTTCACAAATCTTTTGCAGTTCCAGAATGCAAATTATACAAATCCTCGCTATTCCAATTCAGGAAAGGGGTTTTTGAAACTTCAACTAATCAACCAGAGGGAGGACTTCTCTTTTGCTTTATTTTCCGGTGGTCTCGCAAATGTATGCATCCAAACTGCATCTTGATTTTTGTGCATAAATATTCACTCTTCTAGCAGTCTCATATGTCAGCTGCAGTGCTTATATATGCTAGTGTGCACACGCCTGTTTGTTTTGCTGCTCCAAAACATATATCAGTGTAGGAGATAATTTTTTGATAATCCGGAAAAGGTTGCGATCATTTCATATGGCATCAACATCATGATTTGCATAAGCAAAAAAGCCTAGGGACGCAAAACTTTTCCATACTCCTGGGTTAAATATCCACGTGCTCTATTGTCTGTTTTCTGTTATCTATTGATAATTGCTACATTAAAATTTCTTCAAGTACACTAGCTTTTACTTTATTGTACTATATGCTAACTTGCATCGTGTTCTCTTTTATGACACAGCCAAAGCTGATCGCTGTTTCAAAGACAGTAACTTTTCTGAATCCAAAGGCTCCTGTTTACCCTCGTTTAGCTCAAGGGAAATCTTGGAATGAAGTTAGTCTGTTTTAGCTTTACATTTTGTTGTACATTTGGTACTACTGAGTGCATTATTATGACTAGCGAAGCGTGCAAGTTATTGCTAGGTTCTCGTAAATTTTTGCTTTCTCTATTTATCTTTTTTGAGGGAGTGACTGTAGAAAGATGTGTCATCAGATGGCTGTGACATGGACAAGTGGATATAGCATCAATGAGGCAGAACCTTTTGTTGAATGGAGTGTGCATGGTGGAGAAAAATATGGTCTCCGGCTGGAACAGACACTTTTAGCCGTCACAGCATGTGTGGTACGTACTCGTGTTCTTTTCTCAGTTCTCTGTTCTATAGTTAGATCGTTAGGAGTTATCTAAACAACCTAGATATTTAGAGTAGAACCGTGCCTTGTCATCAACTTGAATTCATTTCCAAAATAGTCATTTGTTGCCATAAATGCATTCTATATCTTTTGAGAGACTTAACTATGTTCCAAAGGCATATTTATTTTATCAAGGAGAAATACTTTACCTACTAACTTTACGCCTACTTGCATATCTACTAAGAGACAATCAGATGCGGCTCACACAAATATTGTGTATTTGTCTTATTAGGTTTTAGAGAATTGACGGTATAAACCCTAAATTAGGGAGTTGCCTTCTTTATATATATGATGAACAAATAAGATGTGGATATGGATTTACAATATAACTAAATATCCAATACTCAATAAGCAAAAATACCCAAATAGCCTAATGCTGCCATCAAGCTGAGTATAGATGTCAATCATGCCCAATGCCTAACTTGTTACAAAAACTGGTCAAATATTTTCTGATTAAAGTTTTCCTAAACAAAAAACAAAGAAGCAAATGACATTGTAACAATCGAACCCCAAATACAGAATCATTGATGTAGATGCCGAATTGCTAATCAAATCAAGCGGAATCTGAAACGAATCTAACACTTATGCTTGAAAGCTACATAAAAAATTAAATATTCATCTTCTTGGATATGATTAAGATTTTAGAGATCCTCAAACTCAGTAAAAATAGAGATTTTAGAAATTCATAAATTCAGTAAAAATAGAGATTTTGAGAGATCCTCAAACTCAGCAATAGTAGAGGTTTTGAAAGATCATCAAACTCAGTAGAAAAAGAGATACTCAAACTCAAATAAAAACTGCTAAATTCAAGTAGAATCAGATCAAATAAAACCTATAGATGCCTTAGGATTGTCTAAAAACATAGAAAATGTCTCTTAAATCACCAAATCAGATTCTGATAAACCAAGATACGATCAAACAAAATAACTTCAGCCGTCAGACTAACAAATTCCAGATTGCAGAACTGTTTATCGTGAACAATTCAGGTCCGGTAGTGTTTACATGAAACAATAATTTTTTTTCAAATCTAGATTCATCAGATTTAAACAATGTAGTGGTCAAATCCTGATCTTCATCAGGATCGCGACATATGTCTCACTTCATCAGGATCGCGACACGTGTCTTGCTTCATCAGGATCATCCCGAGCGAAACAACAAGCCCAAGCACATTCTTGAGAACACTTCAGTCAGGACTAAGTAGAAAGCCCGAGTGCCTCCCCGAGATCATTTCAGTCGAGTCATTCATCCCGATGTAGAACTTTGGCGATAGCACTTTGCAGTTGGGGAGTCCTGATCCCCACAATGCAGGCCCACTACGAGGTCTTTCACCTTAACTACTTGATACAACTCAGCAGCGGATTCCGCGATATGTGGAGTCAATCAAACTGCCATATCACTCCAATATTTTAAACAATTTAATGCCTCCAATCTAGCGCATGTCATTACAGATGAAGGCATATATTTCTACATGTCAATCACACAAACCAAGCGCGGTGATCTGAGCAATTACAAGAGAATCATAACGTGCAAATCATGCGATTATGAAAATCCGCACGACCCACACTATTAGTTATGACTCTCAGGGTTTTATACGCTTTGAACTAGAAGAAAAAGAAGGGGGAATTAAGCTAATTTAGCCCAGAAAAATTGTAAACACAAGATAACTCTACAAATTCACTGTAACTTCTGCAAACCAGTGAATTTCCTCTCTCCTCCCTGTAATTTTTTTCAATTTGAGTTTTCACGTAAAATCTCTTATCTTTACTTGCTTTCTGTGCTTAAATCATTATTGTCGTTCTATAAGCGAGACAATCCTAACTCTCTGTGGTGCGAAACTGACCATTCGATTAATCATATCGGAAAATCTCCACCATAAGTTGGTGCTTTTGTTAAGATCCGAGTCTCTACGCTCAAGATCTCTTCCCTCATAATCTTTCTCAAAAAGTCTCTTCTAAATCAATGATGGCCCCACGAAAGCGAATCGTCAACGGTGCGATATCCAAAGGCAAAGTCATCACAACCACTAGAGGCACAACCCCTCCTCCAACCAACAATAAACCGCATACCAAAGGCACTGGCTCTTCAAATCGCAAGAGCTTTCCGCTGATGTCTGACTGTCACATCAACGAGAAGACTCACTCATTCAGATGCTCCACGAGACGAGAGAGCAATGAAGGAACAATAGTTGCAATTTGATCGTGAGCGGGAGTAGATGGCTCTCGATCACAAAAACATCATCCGAGGAAGTAGGACTTGAAGCTGCTTAACCAAGCACCTCCTAAGCACAATGTCCCCAAGATGAGCGAGGTCTTTTCTTAAGCTCAGCCTTACATCCAATTAAAAAAAGCGATGAAGGCCTCCTCCAATCACTCCGCGAAACCAAACGATGGTGGTGGGAAGTCGAAATCTAATCACTCCGCTAAATTGAGCGATGGTAGAGGGAAGTCGAAATCCACTCACTGAGCTCCTAACAACACTCAAGACCGATACGGGGGCAACCTGTTTACAAGAAGCAAGCGCTTCCGATCCAGCCACTAAGTCCACTCCGAAGTTACAGATTGATGGAACACTTCACTCCACTGAAGCTCCCGAATAATGATCTTTAATATCATCAAAGATCAGCCATGGGTCAGACGTCCGAAACTGATCCAGCACAATCTCTCACTTCCCAGATCAGAGGAATACTACTCCTACCACGACTGCAATTAGGCCCTCTGAAGGTACCTAAAAGAACTCGCCCAATAGGACTTTCTTAAAAAGTACATCCTCACTCCTGAAGCAATTCCAGATAGTCAAACACTCAACCTACTCAGGAGCGAACCTGATTGCCCAGTACATGGCGATTGACTAACTACCCAAATTCTAGACATACAGAGCGTACTTTCTTTCCATCTTAATCCTGTGTATTGCTTTTGTTGAATAAAATATTATTTTATGCTCTTAACTTTTGCAGCAAATCCATCTGTCTATACGCTCCACTGATGAGATTTTCTCCCACTTGGAGGTAGCCGCGAGAACCCCCGTTGATGGGATTTTCCTTACTCGGAAGCAGTTACAACATCCATCCATCCACACGTTCCCTTGATGGGATTTCCCCACTCGGAGGCAGCGCGAGAACCCCCGCTAATGGAATTTCTCCCACTCAGAGGCAGTTATAATATTCATCCATCTACACGCCGCCTGATGAGATTTTTCCCACTTGGTGGCAGTTGTGTGATCTCTCTGTTGTGGATTTTTCTCACTCAGTGGTTCGTGTATGTACACTCCACTGATGAGATTTTTCCTACTTAAAAGTGTCAATACAGACTTGCCTACAGACTTTTCTCAGCCATCCTACGGGAGCCAAAACTCTCCGTTGTGGGATTGTCTCACTCGGAGTCCCTCACTCTTCTGCAGGGATTTTCCCCTCAGAGCCCTCGTCTGATATTCCGCTGATGGGATTGCCCCCACTTGGAATATATACACTAGCCTATGAGATTCCTCATCTGAGCCAACGGGCGGATGAACCCCCGGTAGATTGTTTGTGCCAGGTTTCTTCCATATGATGATGGGATTTTTTCCACTCGGGAGACGACTCCGTTGATGGGATATCCCCTACACGAGAGGATAACTCCGCTGACGAGTTTACTCTCACGTTGGAGGTACCGGATCGTCACACTGGATCGGGGCCCTATCCGAAACAAACGCATCCAATCTGTCATTAGGTGATACCCCCAATTCATACTAACTTTTTGTAGGTTCGATAAGACTATGACTACGTGTGGCACAAGGTATATTTTTGAGGGTTTTCTTGTTTGGATTACCCCCTCAACGTATCAGTCCCGCATGGTCATAAGTCCAATTGCTATTCCGAGAACGAAAAGCTTTGGGTATGATTTTAGTTTTAAACGTGCTTGATAATTTTGTAGTCTGAAGTAACTCGGTTATATTTGCTTGGTGAATGGCTCATATGAGATGTAAGGTATATATATTTATGAGGGTTTTCTTGTCTAGATTATTCTCTCGACGTATTGCTCTCATGAATCCATAAGCCAAGCTCATACAATCAAATTTACCCATATTTGCATCAACAGTTTGTTTAATGTCTCATTGTATGCTTCTGTGCGCATCCTAATTGCTTCCAATACTTGGTTTGTACATTCCGAGATGAAATTTTTCTCACTCAGAGGCGGCAACACAGACTCGTCTATGACCATTGAAGACACTTCGCTGTGAGATTTCACCCACTCGGAGACCGGACTCTGATGTAGGAATATTCTCCTCTCAGAGCCCTGGCTTCGTAGCTCCGTTGATGGGCCCCACTCGGAAGCAAATGCAAACTCGACTCCGTTGTAGGGATTACCCCCTCTCGGAGGCTCAACTCCGCAGCTGGGATTTTCCCCACTCGGAGGACAAAGTTATAGATACCATTGTGGGATTAAACACCCACTCGGGAACCATTCACCAAACCAGCACCTTGCGTTTCGAAACATCTATATGCATGTACCAAACATCTCAGAGTCAAAGCAAATGCTCTGAGGAGACATCCAATTCTAGATAAGAATAATAGTAAAACAAACCAGGAAAGATCCAAATAACATTTTCATTAATGCCTTTATTATAAATTTCTGATTACATCCATTCAAATACACACTTGGTTACATCTATCAAGAGTAATATAAGATCTATCCTTTGTTTGTGTTTGCTTTTTATGAAAAAATCCAGATAAATTCGCTCCTGCTTGTCTAGACCTACCGAGTAAGTTTTCGATGCTGAAGCAAATAAAGATCTGCCTGTCAGAGAACGCTTCACATGAACAACAACTCTATTGTTCACGCCACCTTCCACAAAACTCAGAGGAAACTTGGAGAGGTTCTTGCACAAAAATAGGAGATCCTTCAGATAAATAACTTTCTCCTCTCCAATCAGAAAACGCCTCCAAGGAAGCCAGATGGACCCTTAGAACATACAAGGCAGTGATGATATCACACCACTGGTCTTTTATCCTAAGGAAGAGGTCAAAACTCCAGAAGGAAGAATATTTCATCGGTGGCATTCCAAGGCACCCCCATGCTTCCTTCTCGCATCTCACTTTAAGAAAAGAGTCTCTCAGGTCGAAAGCGACAGGATTCAGCCAGGAATGAAGGTCGTCAGGCATGAAAGACGACGATGGAATCAAGTCCACCTACAGTACTGCCCAGGATAACCGCCATTCCAACCTCATCCGCCGTCGAGAAAAGAAAATCTCAGAGCACTAAGCTAAGAGTTGATGTGACCGATCGGTGATCAGACGAACAAATCAAGTCAAAGTAAGAGCCCCTATCTTCCCTGACCGTAAGATCTTGTCGCGAAACTGATATTTTGTGATAAATCATCATGAAGACTATTATGTTACGCCAATCGTCTCCACCATCTTCATCTTTCTCCTTCTCCTTCATCTTTCTCCTTCTCCTTCCTCCATCAGGCAAAGAACAAGAACAACACAGCTATCTACTAGAACAAGAAGTTTGGGGCAATATTTTTTGAGATGGGGAGACTTCTTCCAGGGATCTGCCCTATTATAGATGAAGATACAGATCGTTTCCTATTCAAATTCTCAACCACCCCAGAAAAGTCGGTTCGTATCCTGCAATTTACGGCACATCGAATCAGCCAGATATCAACCGTCTGTCACACGATCTCATTCATCATGGCACTAGGATCTCATTCATTAAATTTTCAATTGTCCGCCAGCCACGATGCGTCCAGTCCACTTCTCAAAGATACCTCAACTGCTCCCTCGCGAAGTACAAGTAATGCCATGGATTCTCGGAGAAAGATCGTGCCAGATGATGGATTAGTCCACTCCTCTTATTCTCTATCGAGTCTCAAAAAAGGAAACGGAGGGGGCATCTGTAGTGATCAGGTCCTGATATTCATCAGGATCGTGACACATGTCTCACTTTATCAGGATTGTCCTGAGCGAAACAGCAAGCCCGAGCACCTTCCCAAGACCACTTCCGTCAGGACCGAGGAGAAAGCCCGAGTGTCTCCCCGAGATCATTTCAGACCGAGTCATTCATCCAGATGTAGAATTTGGCGAAAGCACTTTGCGGGTCGGGAGTCCCGATCCCCATAACGCAGGCTTACTACGAAGTCTTCCACCTCCACTACTTGATTCAGCTCAGTAGCAAAATTTCGCGATTTGTGGAGTCAATCACACTGCCAGATCACTCTTACGTTTTAAACAATATATGCCTCCAATCAAGCGTAGGTTGTTACGGATGGAGGCAGATATTTCTGCATGTAAATCACAACAACCAAGCGTGATGATCTGAAAAGTTACAAAAGAATCACAACGTGTAAATCATGCGGTTATGGAGATCCACACGACCCGCATTATCAGTTGACTCTCAGGGTATTTATACGCTGAGAACTAGAAGAAAAGGAAGGGGAATCCAAGCCAATTAATTCAGAAAGATTGCAACACAAAATAGCTCTGCAAAGCAAAGTCACTGTAACCTCTACAAACTAGTGAATTTTCTCTCTCGTGATTTTTTTCAATTTGAATTTTCACGTAAAATCTCTTGTATTTGCTAGCTTTCTGTGCTGGAATCATTATTGTCATCGTATAAGCGAGACAACCCTACCTCCTCGTAGTGCGATCATTCGATTAATCGTATCAAAAAATCTCCACCACAAACAAAAAGAAAGAAAAAGAAGAGAAGAAGAAAAGAAGATGATTAGGGTTTCTTAGGTAACGGCTAAGGTTTGGTGACAGTTAGGGTTAGAAAGTTGATGGAAGATGATGGAGTAGGTGGTACTGGAAGAGGGATCACTCTGATACCATATTAGGTTTTAGAGAATTGACGACATAGACCCTAGATTAGGAGTTGCCTCTCCTTATATAGATGATGAACAAATAAGATATGAGTATGAGTTTACAATATAACTAAATACCCGATACCCAATAAACAAAATAATCATATAGTCTAACATGTCTCTTGAGTAAACGCGAGTAGATTCAAAGTGATAGGCAAAGTATTTTTATTTGTTAAGTCAAGTATGGTAGATGGTTTCTAACAAAGAATTTCATTCATGCGAAAACTAAGAATATCTCAAAAATGTTCTGTATGAAATGTCTGCGCTAATTGTCCATCTGTTGGAAAATGAATGATACATCTTCTTTCTTGAAGTGGTAATGTCAACTTTTTGTTACCTTTTCCCTTTGAACAGATATTAATGCATGTACCATTTCTGATCCGTTTATTGTTCAGTTACTTAATTGTACCAGTTTTGCCTAATTTTGAGCTCATTTCTGTTCCATAATAGAAATGAATAGGATTTCTTTGAGGAAGCTTCTCTTCACTGCTGGATTTTCTGTGTGCATGTGTATCTGGTTTTTAGTGTTGATTGCATCTTGCTCCCCCGATTGATTTCTATTCTTCAATTACATTAATTCTCCTTTCCTTTTCTCTGTGTCTAGAGCCCGAGTGTTCCTGTTCTCCGTCTTATGTTCTCTTCTTCTACATCTTAACACACCATTTAACTGTCGGTGTCCAGTGAAGTCCTGATGTCATTAAATTTCAATGCACATATCTCCATGTCCTCAGCTTACTATCTTTTTGTTGATTTATTTAACTATGATCAAATCTTTTTTGCTTCTTTCAGAGCTTCGAAGCACTTGAACATAATGATGCCTTGTTATGCATTTAGTTACTATAATGAAAATAACTAACCAAGGGAGTCAAAAATACACCAACAGTTCATTAACATAATCGTGTACACAATACAGGGGTTTCCATTGAACTTTTTTTTCCCTTAAAACTGCACAGGTTCAAGGGATGTACTATAGGAAAAATCAATAAAGCATCTTACTATTGTAATTAACTTAGTTCTTTTGTCATTAACAGGTTCACCTGCAAGAACAGTAGGTTGGCGTGATCCAGGATTCATTCATACAAGTTTTCTGAAGGACTTGTGGCCTAATTTAATGTATGTAAAATATAAAATCTGTATTACTAATGGTTTTAGATGGTGAAGTTATTGATGATCTTTTGTGCGATAATAATCATGTCGTGTCTACTGTGATTGCAGGTACGAATACAGGCTTGGACATAAATTATTTAATGGTTCGTACGTTTGGAGCAAATCATACAGCTTCAAAGCATCTCCCTATCCGGGGCAAGAATCTTTACAGCGTGTTGTCATTTTTGGTGACTTGGGAAAGGTAAATGTTTGTATACACGTAAACAATTGTGTGGCCGTTGAATGCATAATGATATTATCCATTGTATCCATTTCATGATATAGTAGAGTAGTTATTCTTTATTGCAGGCAGAAGCCGATGGTTCTAATGAGTATGAGAACTTCCAGTATGGCTCTCTGAACACTACTCATCAGCTAATCG
Source organism: Agave tequilana (assembly GCA_038442645.1). Lineage (NCBI taxonomy): Eukaryota > Viridiplantae > Streptophyta > Magnoliopsida > Asparagales > Asparagaceae > Agave > Agave tequilana. Next base: position 84,863 of record JAVJIF010019086.1, on the reverse strand, counting down.
GGGACTTAAAGAACATCGATATGGTTCTCCATATTGGAGATTTATGTTATGCCAATGGATACATTTCACAGTGGGATCGTTTCACTTCACAAATCGAACCCATTGCTTCATCGGTGCCTTATATGGTAGGAAGGTCAGTATTACATGAAGGTTTGTAATGTTGAGGACTTCTTCTAATTAATATAATGAACATATAAAAATGTTGTCTTTCAGCGGTAACCATGAACGAGATTGGCCTGGAACGGGATCCTTTTACGAGAACAAAGATTCTGGTGGCGAATGTGGGGTTCTAGCCGAAACCATGTTCTATGTTCCCGCTGAGAACCGAGCCAAGTTCTGGTACAACAGACTTTGGCATGTTTCGCTTTTGTGTAGCCGACACCGAGCATGATTGGAGACTGGGGACTGAGCAATACAAATTCATTGAACACTGTCTATCATCGGCTGACAGACAGAAGCAGCCATGGCTGATCTTCCTTGCACATCGTGTCCTCGGCTATTCATCCACTGATTTTTACGCTGACGAAGGGGCGTATGAGGAACCAATGGGAAGAGAGAGCCTTCAAGAACTCTGGCAGAAGTACAAGGTTGACATTGCCTTCTACGGCCATGCTCACAACTATGAAAGAACATGTCCCATCTATCAGGTAACCATGATCCCATAACTTAAATACTAAATTTTTGAAAAACTAATCTGATATTAGCTTCGTGTCCACTATGACCGTGGGAATCAGAGTTTTATTGACACTGTATAATACTTGTAATATTAGATGATGATTTAGAAAAGCTTAATTTCAGAAAACCACCATGAATTTTCACCCAATTTCAAAAAACTTTCAATTTTTTTTAAAAATACGAGAAATTACCATAAAACTTCATAAAAAACCTAAAAAAATCCACAAAACTACCACGAAAACGCATAGTCCATGATAGTTTATTGCAATTTTCAAAGTTTATGGTAGTTTTTTAAATAGGAAAAAAGTTGATGGTAGTCTTCAGGAATTAAGCCTTCAGGAAATTACATTATGGCACTAAAGCATCAAAGCAGTGGTTTCTATTAGACTGGAATCAGTTCATCCGATTAAATTCATGTTCTTCATCTTACTTTCTCTTGTATCAGAATATCTGTGTGCAAAATGGATCGGATCACTACAGCGGTTCCTTCCAAGCAACCACTCATATAGTAGTTGGAGGGGCAGGAGCCAGCCTCGCAGATTTTAGTGAGAACATACCTAAATGGAGTTATTTCAGGGACCACGATTATGGATTCGTGAAACTCACAGCATTCAACCATTCCACATTGTTACTCGAGTACAAGAAAAGCAGCGATGGGAAGGTCTACGATCAATTCACAATCTCTCGGGATTACAGAGACATTTTAGCTTGCAGTGTCGACAATTGCCCGAGGACAACATTGGCTACTTGAGCTGACCATGTTATGAGTTGATCAGTGAGCCAGTTACTCTAACAGCATCAACATTGTGTGCAGAAGTTTATCCTTTGAAATAAATATTGTTCCGATCTTTCTATTCTCCAATGTAATTCAAATTGATTGTACTATATTAGCTCCTGCTTGTGCTTCTTTGTTTGAGAATTTTATATATGAACTTGCTTGTATACCTATTGAAAGCACAAGAGATTGTACTAGACAATCATTTGACATAGACATTGAACTCTGTGAAAACCATCATAAGATATAGTTGCTCATGGGATAAACAGAGCAGATATTGCAAATATCGTCCCTTACTCTCTGAAATGAAAATAATACGTTATGGGAAATCATATGATATCTGAATCTACCAGAGTATCTGTTTAATACCAAAACAATTTTAAGAAACAGCAAAAACTCCATATAAACTTATCAAAACTTATAATACCAAATTCAAAGAGTGTAGGTAATAATGTACACATAAAAAGCTAATGTCTTTTTATATTTTTTGTTGCCAATATACCAGCATACCACGAAGGAACCTTTTATGGGCAATCTCCTTGTTACTATTTCATGATACAACTATTCTTTATGATCTCCGTGACTTCAAAATATATATAGATGAAAATCACGAGTCTACAGCCCACTAACGATTTTCCAATTACAATTACGGTATTTGTTTGGAATGTAATTTGTAAAAGACTTACACAGCTCAACTACCACTCACTTGCAACTTAATTACACTCAATTACAGCCTAGTTACAGTTAGTTTTGTGGTCGTGCTAATTTGTATTATTTTTTATATTAATATTAAATTTTTTTAATATTTAATATTTTTAGTATTTATTTGTAATATGAAAACTTTTTAAATCACCAAATACTTAACTTTGTGGCAAACTTTTCCACTTACGACTTACACATTACGACAATCAAACACCGTAAAATACAATACACTTTTTTACTTACAACTTTATATTACCAACCAAACACCGTAAAACTTACATACATGTAACTCATTTACAATCATAAAATTTTTACCAATTTCGACTTACGAATTACGACCAATTACCACAACCAAATAGACCCTAAGTCTAAACCACAACATTCTTTCACCTGAAGGTGGAACAGTAATTCATAACTTTGCAAGTAACCTACCATCCACTGACATTTTGTGTGTGATCAATTGTCACAAAAGTTGGTTTAGAGAACAACACAGCTTCAATTGCCTCGCCTTACCAAAAGGAATTCAGAAGTTAGTGCTTGATATGTACAGGCCATCTTTTCCGCACGCATCAATTTTGAAATTTCAAACACTTTGTAGACCTTTGATGGCAGATAAACAATGTACGACGTTGCTTTCCAGATCACATTTACAACAACTAGATAGATACTGCCATCCAGGCGGGGTTGCTGTCGATGTTGTTGACAACGGCGCCGCTTCGGACCGTTGAGTGGCCGACGCCAATCGCCGGCGGTTTTCCGCCGCCGGATCTTGGTAAGAAGAATTCGGCGGTCGTGTCTGGCTCCATGAGGGCGCGGAAGCTTTTGAGGAAACTCGAGAGGAGAGAAAGATGATATTTTTATTATTTATTAATTTTCCCCCCTTCTGCAAGTTTAGTTTTTATTAGAGAAGCTAAAGCCCTAAGACGCGGGAGAGAATTTATGCAGGATTTGTTGTTGTCGGGTTTTAGAAACGGGTCGGGTTCAATGATATCAAAGCCCAGTAAGAAACTTGTTAATTAAGATCAATATTAGTGGTACGTAATTAATTGGCCTCACCGGCAACAGTTGTTCGTAATTAGGGAATAAAACTTTAACAATATACTTATCAAAAAATCCGACCCGTTTGAGGATTTAACCCGGCCCAACCCTTGTTTTAGGCCCCTCAGCACTCTCGCCACACTTCTTTTCCCAATCACTTAGCCTTAGCCCTAACTCACTTCGACTTCGACTTCGACGGCGGCGGTTTCGAGGCCACCGGCGAGCTCCACATAGATTTTGAGTGCCTCTCTATACGTATCTTTAATCGATCTTTCCGTTAAATATTCATATTCTTTTCTTAGCTCTTTGTAATCCAAGGGTTTGGTGATTTGTCTATAAGAAGTTATGTGCTCTCAATTTATTCGATTTTATTTTTCTATGGTTTTGCTATATTTTCGTGTTTCTGTACACATCCTTGAATCTATAATTGCCTTTAATTTTTCATATATTTTTGTGTTTAGGATGCTATGGTGTTTATCAGAGACCTTATTTAAAAATAAAAAAAGAAGAAGTTTTCGTTCTCATTTTTTTTAGTGGTTTTGGAGAGGGTATTTGAGTTTTATTAGTGAGTTGGAGTTAGATTAGATTAAATAAAGGAAAGTGCTCCTTAGCTAATGGCTTCCGCCAGCAATGACGATTAACCCGCAGAATAATTGTTTGACCATTAAAATGAGCTATTTTAATGTAATTTTTTGTATAAAGATTATTTTTTATTATTACGTATGTCGCATAACTATCTGTAATTGAATACAATTTTTTGATTTTTGATTATGCACGTTTGCATACCCATTTGTCATTGGATACAGATTTTCATTGCAACATTTGGCTACTTGTATTTCAATCGATGGTAACTGGGGTTTTTTTTTCCCCTTTCCATCCTCTCTTTTTGAAGAAAATGAGAACTTTTTTTGCCTCTTAATAGCTAAGTGATGAAACTTTTCTTCTTGGCAGCCATTGAGCAAACAAATGAGCTAATTGTATATATGGTTACATATTTTTTTTAATTTTTTTGAGAAACAACTACAGATTTTGCAGTTCTTTAAGCATTTTACTTTTTAAGTGTGATTTGCTGCATATGGAAGTTAAACCAACTATCATATAGCCCTAGCAGGAAAGAAAATTTCTCAAAACATGACAACTCCTTACCTTGAGCAGCTGAGCTATAATTTTCCCGATCATAACCGCATAAATGCTTCTCCAAGTTATGCAAAATCCTGTTTCTTTCTATATCTGATCTACAATTTTTTTTTATGATTAATTTACTCTTTAATTCTCCAAAACTAATAAATAAATCTATGCATGCCAAAACTAAAAATAGTTTGTTAAATTAAAATGAGCGATAGTTTCCTGGTATTTATTCTTTGCTTTTTTCTTACCTATACTAATTGAATTTGTGAGAGTTGGTGATTTGTAGTTTAGAATGGTGTCTTGATGTCTAGAAGTTGATGACTTGTATTTTCCCACTTTCTTTTTCTTGCAACACTACTTAAAAGAGAGAGTAAGAGAGAATAGTTTTGCATGAAACGCATGCAAGTGTTGAAATTTGAGTTTTATTAAACAACCAAGGCTTATATAGTTTAATGCTTAGTCATCACTAAAGATAATTTGACTTATTGAGCCAATTTTTGAAGTATTTATTTATATATAGATTGGTAGCAGAAGCAGGGGAATTGAATTACTCTAAGATTAGTAATATATTTGAATTATCATACAATTAATATAGTGCAATTTCTTGATTCCTCTTTCACAGTGAAAATCCGGATACTTGGTACCCAGTTGGCACATAGGATTGTAGAAAAATGTTGACGATTGTTAGAAGAGGGTCAACAGGTATGTGTGTTATTTTGAACTCTAAAGCTTATGTTCAATCTGTAGATACAGTTATTGTTTATCTTTCCAGATTATTTATATACTGTTTGATCTTAGTCACTACAAATTATGTATAATATTGATGTATGATTTTTTGTGAGCATGTATGTAATATTCATCTTTGATAAAAATGCACGTAAGTTGATGTAATCATCATACATTTTTAAAATTTAAACATTCAGTTTTTTCTTAATTATTTGCTACTATTTGTATATTTTTTGTAATCATTAGAGTTGTAATTTTCATAAATAAAAGCTTGTGAAGTTTAAACTTTTTGCTTCAGAGCCTACTTTTTGCATTTTTTTTCAAGGATTGATTTCTTTGTTCTATGTGTTGACTTTTCAAAACATTAGGCTCTTAGACAATTCTGGTACTAAAACTGATATCATTGACTTGTACAAAATAGTTGGTCGCTCCTTGTTTGGGAGCCTCAGCAACAACATGTCGGGCACAATGACAACTCCTCTCGAGATTACATCAAGTCTGAGTGCCAGCAACAACCTTTTCTCTCAGGTATGCTACTGTTGCTTCTTAATTCATATTTTGATTGTTATTTGTTTGACTTGGCTTGTATAATGCATCTTCTTTTGAGCTCATCAGTTTCATCTCTGGCTTTTACGTTCTCTGTCTATTAAAAATATTTTGTATCATTTTCTCCGTGCTCCGTATGTATGCTTAAGCAACATAGTTGTTACTCTGTGTAAGCCACGTAATGTACGTCGAAACAAAGTTCTCCCTCTCTTCTTCAACATTTCCGAAAGGTTGTAACTTTGTTTAGGATCAAAAAATACATTGCTTAAACAATGTTGAATCGGTGAAGGCCAAGTTGTGTGGCAGCTCTAGATAGACAGAAATAGTTTTTCTGGCCCTTTTCCCAAGCTCTGTATGGTCCTCTCTAGGAAGAACTTATGTCATACTTCTGAAGAAAGGGTATTGTACATAAATTTCTCTATCTGCTACCCCAAGATGTTATGTATCATAATGTCTGTCTTTAGATCCTTTCAACTAAACTGAAGTTACATTTTATTTGTTGACGTTGGAAATACTTCCATATCAGTTTTCTTAATTAAACTCACATTTGACTTTAAGTACTCCACTGAAAATGCACAATGCTGCGGGTTGACAAGGTTATGTTTGACTTCCGAACCTTTCACTAGTCAGAAATATCCATGTAATTAATCACACAATTGAGAAGCATTTGTCTGATATAGGAAAATGCATTTATTTCTGAGAAAAAGAGAATAAAATGAAATAAAATAATCTGCTCTCAACGCAGCCTTTTCGGCTAACATATATATTAGCACAAGAAATACACAGCTGTGAATGCATATTATTGTGATTAAAATGCTAAGTCTGCTTCCTACATTGGTGCAGCAACATAGAACCTTCATTCAGATGAGAACCAACCTCAAAGTGGTTGACAACTCTGGTGCAAAACGAGTTATGTGCATACAATCTCTGAAGGGAAAGAAAGGGGCGAGACTGGGTGACACCATCATCGCATCCGTGAAGGAAGCACAACCAAAGGGCAAAGTGAAGAAAGGAGAGGTGGTCTATGGTGTGGTGGTCCGTGCAGCCATGCAGCGAGGGCGTTGTGATGGCAGTGAGATAAAGTTTGACGACAATGCAGTGGTCCTTGTTAACAAGCAGGGAGAGCCAATCGGGACTCGAGTTTTTGGGCCCGTTCCGCACGAACTCAGGAAGAAGAAGCATGTCAAGATTCTAACTTTGGCAGAGCATATAGCTTGAAATGCATTATGTAGGATATTGTTCTTGCTTCAGGTTTCTGACAGTTCCTTGTTCTGAGTTTTTTCGAGTGCTAGTCAGAGTAGCTCGGATACAATTTATGTATGTTTTGTTGTTTTCTATTGAATAATATGAATTTGATTGCTTGGAAACAAATTATGGAATGATTATAGAACTTTTTTGTCAAGGGTTGATTTTTCATCAAAAATAAGATTGAGTATTTTATTTCTTCTGTCTCTCTCTGATCCAATAATATGAGAAGTTTTTATCTGTTTTGTAATAATAATGGAAGGTTATTCAAAAACTGTATATAATCCTATTTCATTTATATATGCAATTGTCTAAATTTATTCTATAATAATTCTTATGAGTATTTCTATTGATCCTGATTCAAACAATGTTGTACTAAAACGGCAATATCACATAAGAAAAAGATAATAATATATGATTTTTTTGCTCAGGAAACCAACCAAAAATCAGAGAATATTATGATTTTATTTTATTTTTTTCTTTTCTTTTTTGCATACAAAACCTGGAAATACACAACTCTAAATCAAGTAACTATGTTATTAATTGCCGAAATAAATTGCTAAAAAAAAGTAAGTGTAGTTGTTGGGAGCAATTCGGGCACGATCTGAATCAAAGGTTTTCAGGAACTAAAATTGAAAGCAAAAACTTGAAGAAAAATTAGGTAAACAATCTAAGCTATCGATACAGTCAAAATCAATAAAAAGAATGAATATTTTAACAGTAAAAAACTTCAAATACAATATATTGTAGGAAATTTTTTTTTAAACTTCCTTTTTTGAAAAAAAAAAAAAAACACGAATTTCGAAAAAAAAGGGATTTATTTATTTCCTTTATTTTTAGCTTTATGTGCAAATTAAATTCTAGAGAGTAAACAGCTCATTTAATTTTTATTAAAACTTTTTAGTTGTTGAAAAATTAATCATGAAAATATACATGATTAATTAGTTAATATGTGTGTAATGGTTGGGTGCTTTATTATACCATTGTGGCATATGAGGAATTCTCTTTCTTCAAAAAGAGATGAAATTTTTGGATAGTGATATACAAAGGAAATATACACACACACATATATATAGGGAGCTGATCCCCTAAGAACGGTTCTCACGGATTCCTGTGAAATCTTTCACGGGGGCTGTCGGATCTAAAAGATCAAATCAAATAAAACCAGATCTCTATCAGATCCGACGGCTCACGTAATAGTTCTCACAGAAATCCGTGAGAACCCTTCTTAAGGGATCAATCACTATATATAATATATATATATATATATATATATATATATATATATATATATATATATATATATATAGGGGTTACTGTACCTCAGCCGGCAGGCTGAGAGAGTTTCTCAGCCTGCAGGACGTGGGCAACATCATAGCCACATACCTGTCATAAATTTTGGCGGACAAAAAGATGAAACAATCCCGCCCAATTTAATGTCATCACCTCAACAATGTATCTTCCGAAAATACCCTCTGTCACATCTTTTTACCTTATGTAAAAAAAGTTGCCTTTCAAAAAAAAATTTCAGCTCTAAAATTTCACCCGATCATTCTGATGGTCACAGTATATGAAACTTCCTTTTTTTTTTTTACATACTGACGACATGGGGTCGCAGTTGTTTCAATATTTATGTAGTGTTTTGCGACCATGTCGCGCTGTATTTAACTTCATTTGTTTCATCATTCCTGGGTCACAGTTGTTTATTTTGCACTGTAGTCTTATGCGACCTTCGTCACCGTGTCTTACCCTGGTAGCATTTGTTTATGTTTGCACTGTAGATGATTGCGACCTTGGTCGCAGTGTCGACCAGAGTCGCTGTAAAGTTTGTGTTCGCACTGTAGTCTTATGCGACCTTGGTCGCAGTGTCGACCAGGGTCGCAGTGTTTGTGTTTGCACTGTAGATGACTGCGACCTTGGTCGGGAGTTGACCCGGGTCGCAGTAGATTATGTTTGCACTGTAGATGACTGCGACCTTGTCGCAGTGTCGACCCGGGTCGCAGTAGATTATGTTTGCACTGTAGATGACTGCGACCTTGCTCGCAGTTTATTAAAAATAATATGCTTTTTACTCCCTTATAATTTTAAATATCATTAAAAAGGGGAGAAAATAATAATAAACAATAACCTAAGTTTGACAACGTGCGCTCCAAAAATTGCCTTTTGGGCAAATATAATAAACAATAACGAAAGTTACCGAAAGAGTAGCTTTTCATAAGGGGCATTTGGTAATTTAACTTCTTCCTATAAGCGGGCCGCAAGTTAGTGGGATGACTAATTGAGCCACGTCACCGCAAGCTGATATACATTTTTCTCATATATATAATATATATATATATATATATATATATATATATTATATAATATATATATATATATATATAATATATATATATCATCCCTCTCTCGTAACTAATAAATATTTTCTATTATTATTAAATTATACTACATGGACAATCTGAAAGAGTTATTCGGGTCATAAGACGGGCCGGTCGTGCACTGCTCAGTGCCAGCTACTCGGGAGTCATTTCACTGCTACATGTCTGATGTCTTGAAGGGCTCACACGAGGGTGGAAATCAGATTTTGTAGGGTCGAGTTTACTTGACCTGATCTCTTTAGTCGGTAATTTTTAAACTTATTTTAAAATTTTATTCAATAGAATTGTCTGATTAAATTTGTTTAAATATGTTTTGATGAAAATATCACCAACAGTCTACAAAATCTGATATTTTAGAAAAAGCAAATTTTGGAAATGACTAAACATTAATACTTATGTCAAGTTCTTTCCGTTTTGATATTTGTAGCCATTTCGTCTGTTCATGCTATATCCATATCCCTTGACCTCTCAATCTCCATCAAATTCATGGATAATCACGGGCGGAATTATTAGTTGGCTGGGCCGGCTATAGCCCGTCCCAAATTTTTATGTTTAGGGCCTTAAAACCCTCGTTCATTTAAAGCCCGGCCCAGCTCACAATACTAAAATTTGAACCCACGGTTCTTGAGCTGTCGTCTCGTGACTCTCGTCCTTAGATCGAAATAGAATATCAACGCTTTCTCCTTCCTCAATCCGATTCCGATCAAAGGTGAGTCGTTGGGTGACTCGGGTCGAAGTCGAAATCCTTGCCATCGTTCTATCATCAACCATCGAAGCCTAGCCGTCGTCCTCGCCTCCCGGTCTGTTCTTCTTCTCCTTCTCGAATCTCAAGTCGAAGTCGAAGTCGAAGTCGTCGACACTGCAGGTAAAAAATTAGTTTCAAATTGATTTCAATTTCAATTAGATTTCAATTCCAATTCCAATTTTCATTTCTCATTTTTGTTGGTGTAGATTGCTTTCTCAACTTTCAATTTCAATTCTCATTTAGGTTTTTTTTTAAAATTTTAGATTCCGATTTCAATTCTCAATTCTCAATTCTCAATTTCAGTTTAATAAAACAACCAATGTTGATGCTGGATTTTGATTGTGAATTTTTGATGCTGGATTTGATCAGTTAATTATTTTTTTTTTGATGTTGTATTTAGGAAATAATTAATTTTGTTATTATGTTGTTGGTATAGATTTTGGAATTTTAGAGATTTTTTTTGTTATTTTTTAGGTTGCAACAATCTCTGATAATGATGAAGTGCATTCATTGATTAATTTAGCTTTACTATGTTTAGATATTATTCTTTCTCACTCTATCTCTTTTTTTTTAACTTTTAATCTTTATTTGGTATTAGGGGAGTGAATGGAGGAAGAAACTCCAGTTGAAATATTGTGAGTTGGAGTTGCCTTTGGTAAGAATACTTGGATGTAGTAATTTTTTTTTTCATTTCACATTTTGTGAGTAAAATGTTGCCTAATTTGTGTTTTGTTGACACAAATGTGCGATTTCTAGTGAAGTAGAGGAAGGAGCATTGTGCTTCGAAGTTCCTTGCATTAAACTCCCCTTGGTAAAATGTCATTACTACAAGCTTTATTGTTTTCCTAATTGGCTTTCTTATTAGAATTTTGATAATCATCAGTTCAATGTTATGAAACATAGATGAAAACTTAGCTGTCGGGCTGGTACTTAAGGAAATTATTTTTGTGTGATTTAATTGGAACTTCATTTAGTAGCTAAAAATAATGAAAGAGAAGTGTACATGTAAAAATTGTAGTTTATAGTGTTTTTCATGTTGTATTAATTTAAACATTTTCTTTACTATCATAGATTATCATGTTACAAAGAAATCTTCTTTCATTTTTTAAACAAAAGCGATGAGCCTCCTTCCAAGTTACAAAGACTCAAACCTAGGGAAGTTGAGGAGCAACCTCCTTCCACATCTCAACTTCCTTTGAATGAGATTGACTCCACTTCTATAGAGCATTATCCGGGAAAACGTCGTCCAATATTAGCATACGATGTGAATCGGCGTGATGATGTTCGGAGGGCGTATATTAATTTGGGACCATATCAACTCAAATTGGTAAAGTATCCACAAACTAAAGATGGAAAACAAAATCGCCGATTTCAATACTCTTAGTTCTCCTAATTTCCTTGGCTCGAGTATTCTGAAGCTAAAAATAGAGCCTTTGTTTTCCTTGCTATCTTTTTGACAGTCAATTGTCAAAGCTTCCTGCATTTACTGTTGAAGGGTTTAATAGTTGGAAGAGGGTGAATAATGAAGATAAATGTACATTTGTGCATCACATTGGCTGCCCTCTTTCTCCACATAATATGGCTATGAACAAATGGCAAGGTCTATGAAATCCTTCACATGTTGACAAAGTATTGAATGCGCAATCCTCCCAAGAAGTTTTGGCAAATCGTTTGCGAAACTTATGACCTCGATAAAGGCTTGCAAGTGGCTTTTAATTCAAGGGTGTGCATTCAGAGGTCATGATGAATCTCCTGATTCATTGAATCGTGAGAATTTCATTGAATTGATAAAGTCTTGGGGAGATTGTAATGAAGAAATGAAGAAGGTTGTCTTGGAAAATGCTCCGGGAATGCCAAGTATACTTCACCGAAAGTACAAAAGGAGATTTTGAATATTTATGCTAACAAAGTGAGAAACACGATTCATAAGGAATTTGGAAACGCTAAATTCTTGTCGATGAAGCTCTTGATGAAGGTAATAAAGAGCAAATGACAATTGTTTTGAGATTTGTTGATGGTAAAGGTTTTGTAAGAGAGCGCTTCTTTGACATTGTGGAGGTTGTTGACACCAAGACATTGACTCTTCAAAGTGAGTTATGCACTATTCTTGCTCGTCATGATCTCCAAGTCCAAGATATGCGAGGTCAACGGTATGATGGCGCTAGTAAAATTCTTGGTGCTTGGAATAAATTACAAGCGTTGTTCCTTAAAGATTGCCCATGCGCATATTATGTGCATTGTTTTGCACATCAATTGCAATTAGCATTAGTTGCGGTATCTAAATATGTGCGTAAGATTTGGCTTTTTAGCAATTATATTCAAATTTGAGTGTCATTATCAATTTTCTTAGTGCTTCTCCCAAGCGTCATGCTGAGTTAAAATCTGCTTGGGAAATTGAAATTTGCACATTGAGTGGCTACTGGAGAACTTGATACAGGTCGAGGGTGTAATCAGGTTCGTGCTCTACAACAAGCTGGAGCTACACGTTGGAGCTCCTATTTTGGCTTTGTGATTAGGTTAATTGAGATGTTTGGGGCCGCTAGGACAGTTCTTGAGAACATAATTGATAATGCAATTGACTCCAAAGTGCATCTTCAGGCCGACAGTGCATATAATGCAATGATATCATTTGACTTTGTGTTTGCCTTGCACTTGTTATATGAAGTAATGGGAATCACTTATATACTTTGTCAAGATCTTCAACGCAAATTGATAGACATTTTAAATGCCATGAGTTGTCTCAATTTCAAAAGTGCTATTTTAAAACTTAGAGAAGATGGGTGGAATACTTTTTTTTGAAAAGGTGATGTTATTTTATGGAGAGCATAAAATTGAGGTGCTTGAAATGAATGCTCAGTATAAACATTGCAAGCGTCGGTCTCGTCATCAAGATAGCATTACAGTTGAACATCACTACTGTATAGATGTATTTAATGCTACTATTGATTTTCAACTTCTTTAAATAGTAGATTCTCTGAGCAAGCAACGGAGCTCCTCTTCTTTAGCTCGACTTTGAATCCTATTAATCACTTCAAATCATTTAAAGTTGATGATGCTTGCACTCTGGCAGAAAAATTATATCCTCAAGATTTTACTACTGCTGACTTGAGAGACTTGAGAAGACAGTTGGCACATTTTGAGCATAACGTTGTCCGTGATGAAGCATTTCAGAATTATGTTGAATATTGGTTGAAACAAAAAAGACAGAAAACTTTTTCTTGGTTGATAGATTGATTAGGCTTGTGTTGACTCTTCTTGTTTCCACGACGACTACTGAGCGGGCATTTTCTGCTATGAAAATCGTGAAAACTACTCTTCGAAACAAAATATGTAATGAGTTTCTTGCTGATTCCATGATCATCAAAATTGAGAAAGAACTTACTAGGAATATTGATTTAAATTCGATAATTGATGATGATTTCTACTCCTTGAAGGATTGAAAGGTTCAACTTAAGTAATGAGAGAATTGAACAAATTGACATATTTTAGTTTTCTTTTGGCAAATTTGTATACAATAGAGATTGTGATATAAAATCTCTCCTTTATTTTGGAACTTTTTATGTACATTTTTAAGTATATGTTATAAAAGATTGCAGCCCTCCCCAAAATTTATTTCTGGTTCCGCCTCTGATGATAATTATATTTTTGCTTCCATTCTGGGTGAAATTCATCATAGTATTGACTACATGTAGGGCAATCTTGATTTTTATATATAAATTCATTTCTTGTGTTGTTAAGAGCTTGCAAATTATGCATAAATGTTTCTCATGCAAAAGGAAATTTGTTCCTAGTTATTTTCATTTTAAAGTATTAGACTTCTTTCCTTTTTTCTTTTAATTTTATTGTCTCTAGAAGGTTTATGGCCTTCAGTGACCTTCGAGAGCAAATGGAGGTCCCTTCCTATTTTAGCCGAAGGCTTGACGAAGCCTTTTTTGTTGAAATCAACTCTATTACAAAGCTCAGTTTGGTTGCAATATTTGACCGAGGAAAACAAAACTGATTTGCTTTGAAAAATGTTAAGGTTTAGTGACGCAGTTAAATGGTATTGCGGAGCTCTTTATGTACATAAAATTTAAGATTGTATTTGTATTAAAGGGTTGACTAATATTTTTGTTTGGCTGCAAATGGCCGCAAGCGGTAAGTCGTAAAATGAAAACGAAAAAAATTACTGTAGCAATGGAAAAGTATATCATGTTTTACGGTGTTAGTTGGTAATATGAAAGTGTAAGTGGGAAAGCTTATTGTGTTTTACTGTGTTTGGTCAGTAATGTAAAAGTGTAAGTGAAAAAATTGACCACAAAATTAACTATAGCAGTGATTTAAAAATTATTTTATTTTTATTAAGACATGGACTACTATTCAAATTAAAATGTATTATGAAAAACATTAATAAATTAATAGAATAATAATAAAATTAATGTAAGATTATTAAAATTTCTAATAAAAATTGCAAATATATATATATAATTAATGAAATAATAACAAATTAATAACCTAATTTCATAAAAATAACATATTAATTAAATATTAAGAATAGTAATAAAATAATAATAAATAGTAATATAATATTGATATAATTAATAAATTACAATATTAATAAAATATTTGTATATTATTCGTATATTATTATTAAAATATTAATATAAAATTATTATGAGAAAAGGGAGGGCCGGGGTGTTTTTGCAAGTGAAAAATGCCAAGTATGAGGCCCACTTAATTTGCAAAAGATTTTGCAAATTGCAAAGACAACCAGGAAAATTAGGAAAACCTCAAAAAAAAATTTAGTATTTATTTGCAATATGAAAACTTTTTATTTCACCAGATAGTTAATTTTGTGGCTAACTTTTTCACTTACGACTTACACATTACGACAATCAAACACCGTAAAATATAATACACTTTTTCACTTACAACTTTATATTACTAACTAAACACCGTAAAACTTACATACATGTAACTCATTTACAACCGTAAATTTTTTTACCAATTACGACTTACGAATTACGACAACCAAACAGACCCTAAGTCTAAACCACAACATTCTTTCACCTGAAGGTGGAACAGTAATTCATAACTTTACAAGTAACCTACCATCCACTGACATTTTGTGTGTGATCAATTGTCACAAGAGTAGGTTTAGAGAACAATATACAGCTTCAATTGCCTCGCCTTACCAAAAGGAATTCAGAAGTTAGTGCTTGATATGTACAGGCCATCTTTTCTGCACGCATCAATTTTGAAATTTCAAACACTTTGTAGACCTTTGATGGCAGATAAACAATGTACGACGTAGCTTTCCAGATCACATTTACAACAGCTAGATAGATACTGCCATCCAGGCGGGGTTGGTGTCGATGTTGTTGACAACGGCGCCGCATCGGACCGTCGAGTGGCCAACGCCCAATCGCCGGCGGTTTCCGCCGCCGGATCGAGGTAAGAGAAGAATTCAATGGTCGGGTCTGGCTCCATGAAGGCGCGGAAGTTTTTGAGGAAACTCGAGAGGAAAGATGATATTTTTATTATTTATTATTTTTTCCCCTTCTGCAAGTTTAGTTTTTATTAGAGAAGCTAAAGCCCTAAGACGCGGGAGAGAATTATTGTAGGATTTGTTGTTGTCGAGTTTTAGAAACGGGTCGGGTTCAATGATATCAAAGCCCAGTAAGAAACTTGTTAATTAAGATCAAGATTAGTGATACGTAATTAATTGGCCCAACCGGCAACAGTTGTTCTCAATTAGGGAATAAAACTTTAACAATATACTTATCAATAAATCCGACCCGTTTGAGGATTTGACCCGGCCCAACCGTTGTTTTAGTCCCCTCGGCACTCTCGTCTCGCTTCTTTTCCCAAACACTGAACCTTAGCCCTAACTCACGAAGACTTCGACTGGTTTCGAGGCCTCCGGCGAGCTCCACATAGATCTTGAGTCCCGCTCTGTACGTATTCTTAATCGATCTTTCCGTTAAATATTTATATTCTTTTATCTGCTCTTTGTAATCCAAGTGTTTGGTGATTTGTCTATAAGAAGTTATGTGCCCTCAATTTATTCGATTTTATTTTTCTATGGTTTTGCTATATTTCGTGTTTCTGTACACATCCTTGAATCTATAATTGCCTTTAATTTTTCATATATTTTTGTGTTTAGGATGCTATGTTGTTTATCAGAGACCTTATTAAAAATAAAAAAAGAAGAACTTTTCCTTCTCATTTTTTTTAGTGGTTTTGGAGAGGGTATTTGAGTTTTATTAGTGAGTTGGAGTTAGATTAGATTAAATAAAGGAAAGTGCTCCTTAGCTAATGGCTTCTGCCAGCAATTATGATTAACCCAAAGCAAAATAATTGTTTGACCATTAAAATGAGCTATTTTAATGTAATTTTTGTATAAAGATTATTTTTTTTTATTACGTATGTCGCATAACTATCTGTAATTGAATACAATTTTTGATTTTTGATTATGCACGTTTGCATACCCATTCGTCATTGGATACCGGTTTTCATTGCAACATTTGGCTACTTGTATTTCAATCGATGGTAACTGGGGTTTTTCCCTCTTTCCATCCTCTCTTTTTGAAGAAAATGAGAACTTATTTTGCCTCTTAATAGCTAAGTGATGAAACTTTTCTTCTTGGCAGCCATTGAGCAAACAAATGAGCTAATTGTATATATGGTCACATATTTTTTAATTTTTTGAGAAACAACTACAGATTTTGCAATTCTTTAAGCATTTTACTTTTTAAGTGTGATTTGCTGCATATGGAAGTTAAACCAACTATCATATAGCCCTAGCAGGAAAGAAAATTTCTCAAAACATGACAACTCCTTACCTTGAGCAGCTGAGCTATAACTTTCCCGATCATAACCCCATAAATGCTTCTCCAAGTTATGCAAAATCCCGTTTCTTTCTATATCTGATCTACAATTTTTTTATGATTAATTTTACTCTTTAATTCTCCAAAACTAATAAATAAATCTATGCATGCCAAACTAAAAATAGTTTGTTAAATTAAAATGAGCGATAGTTTCCTGGTATTTATTCTTTGCTTTTTTCTTACCTATACTAATTGAATTTGTGAGAGTTGGTGATTTGTAGTTTAGAATGGTGTCTTGATGTCTAGAAGTTGATGACTTGTATTTTCCCACTTTTTTTTTTCTTGCAACTCTTTTTACAGTACACATCTCTTAAAAGAGAGTAAGAGAGAATAGTCTTGCATGAAACACATGCAAGTGTTGAAATTTGAGTTTTATTAAACAACCAAGGCTTGTATAGTTTGATGCTTAGTCATCACTAAAGATAATTTGACTTATTTAGCCAATTTTTGAAGTATTTATTTATATATAGATTGGTAGCAGAAGCAGGGGAATTGAATTACTCTAAGATTAGTAATATATTTGAATTATCATACAATTAATATAGTGCAATTTCTTGATTTCTCTTTCACAGTGAAAATCTGGATACTTGGTACCCAGTTGGCACATAGGATTGTAGAAAAATGTTGACGATTGTTAGAAGAGGGTTAACAGGTATGTGTGCTATTTTGAACTCTAAAGCTTATGTTCAATCTGTAGATACAGTTATTGTTTATCTTTCCAGATTATCTATATACTGTTTGATCTTAGTCACTACAAATTCTGTATAATATTGATGTATGTTTTTCTGTGAGCATGTATGTAATATTCATCTTTCATAAAAATGCACGTAAGTTGATGTAATCATCATACATTTTTAAAATTTAAGCATTCAGTTTTTTTTTTAATTATTTGCTACTATTTGTATTTTTTGTAATCATTAGAGTTGCTACTTTTCAGAAATAAAAGCTTGTGAAGTTTAAACTTTTTGCTTCAGAGCCTACTTTCTGCATTTTTTTTTCAAGGATTGATTTCCTTTGTTCTATGTGTTGACTTTTCAAAACATTAGGCTCTTAGACAATTCTGGTACTAAACTGATATCATTGACTTGTACAAAATAGTTGGTCGCTCCTTGTTTGGGAGCCTCAGCAACAACATGTCGGGCACAATGACAACTCCTCTCGAGATTACATCAAGTCTGAGTGCCAGCAACAACCTTTTCTCTCAGGTATGCTACTGTTGCTTCTTAATTCATATTTTGATTGTTATTTGTTTGACTTGGCTTGTATAATGCATCTTCTTTTGAGCTCATCAGTTTTCATCTCTGGCTTTTACGTTCTCTGTCTATTAAAATATTTTGTATCATTTTCTCGGTGCTCCGTATGTATGCTTAAGCAACATAGTTGTTACTCTGTGTAAGCCACGTACTGTACGTCGAAACAATGTTCTCCCTCTCTTCTTCAACATTTCCGGAAGGTTGTAACTTTGTTTAGGATCAAAATCATACATTGCTTAAACAATGTTGAATCGGTGAAGGCCAAGTTGTGTGGCAGCTCTAGATAGACAGAAATAGTTTTTCTGGCCCTTTTCCCAAGCTCTGTATGGTCCTCTCTAGGAAGAACTTATGTCATACTTCTGAAGAAAGGGTATTGTACATAAATTTCTCTATCTGCTACCCCAAGATGTTATGTATCATAATGTCTGTCTTTAGATCCTTTCAACTAAACTGAAGTTACATTTTTATTTGTTGACGTTGGAAATACTTCCATATCAGTTTTCTTAATTAAACTCACATTTGACTTTAAGTACTCCACTGAAAATGCACAATGCTGCGGGTTGACAAGGTTATGTTTGACTTCCGAACCTTTCACTAGTCAGAAATATCCATGTAATTAATCACACAATTGAGAAGCATTTGTCTGATATAGGAAAATGCATTTATTTTCTGAGAAAAAGTGAATAAAATGAAATAAAATAATCTGCTCTCAACGCAGCCTTTTCGGCTAACATATATATTAGCACAAGAAATACACAGTTGTGAATGCATATTATTGTGATTAAAATGCTATGTCTGCTTCCTACATTGGTGCAGCAACATAGAACCTTCATTCAGATGAGAACCAACCTCAAAGTGGTGGACAACTCTGGTGCAAAACGCGTTATGTGCATACAATCTCTAAAGGGAAAGAAAGGGGCGAGACTGGGTGACACCATCATCGCATCCGTGAAGGAAGCACAACCAAAGGGCAAAGTGAAGAAAGGAGAGGTGGTCTATGGTGTGGTGGTCCGTGCAGCCATGCAGCGAGGGCGTTGTGATGGCAGTGAGATAAAGTTTGACGACAATGCAGTGGTCCTTGTTAACAAGCAGGGAGAGCCAATTGGCACTCGAGTTTTTGGGCCCGTTCCGCACGAACTCAGGAAGAAGAAGCATGTCAAGATTCTCACTTTGGCAGAGCATATAGCTTGAAATGCATTATGTAGGATATTGTTCTTGCTTCAGGTTTCTGACAGTTCCCTTGTTCTGAGTTTTTTCGAGTGCGAGTCAGAGTAGCTCGGATACAATTTATGTATGTTTTGTTGTTTTCTATTGAATAATATGAATTTGATTGCTTGGAAACAAATTATGGAATGATTATAGAACTTTTTGGTCAAGGGTTGATTTTTCATCAAAAATAGATTGTGTATTTTATTTCTTCAGTCTCTCTCTGATCCAATAATATGAGAAGTTTTTATCTGTTTTGTAATAATAATAGAAGGTTATTCAAAAACTGTATATAATCCTATTTCATTTATATATGCAATTGTCTAACTTTATTCTATAATAATTTCTTATGAATATTCCTAATGATCCTGATTCAAACAATGTTGTACTAAAACGGCAATATCACATGAGAAAAAGATAATAATATAGGATGTTTTTCTCAGGAAACCAACCAAAAATCAGGAAATATTATGATTTTATTTTATTTTCTTTTCTTTTCTGCATACAAAACCTGGAAATACACAACTCTAAATCAAGTAACTATGTTATTAATTGCTGAAATAAATTGCTAAAAAAAAGTAAGTGTATTTGTTGGGAGCCAATTAGGGCACGATCTGGAATCAAAGGTTTTCAGGAACTAAAATTGAAAGCAAAAACTTTGAAGAAAATTAGGTAAACAATCTAAGCTATTGATACAGTCAAAATCAATAAAAAGAATGAATATTTTAACAGTAAAAACTTCAAATACAATATATTGTTGGAAATTTGTTTTTAAACTTCCTTTTTTGAAAAAAAAAAAATACGAATTTCGAAAAAAAATGGGATTTATTTATTTCCTTTATTTTTAGCTTTTATGTGCAAATTAAATTCTAGAGAGTAACAGCTCATTTAATTTTTATTAAAACTTTTTAGTTGTTGTAAAATTAATCATGAAATTATACATGATTAATTAGTTATTATGTGTGTAATGGTTGGGTGCTTTATTATATACCATTGTGCATATGAGGAATTCTCTTTCTTCAAAAAGAGATGAATTTTTTTGGATAGTGATATACAAAGGAAATATATATATATATATATATATATATATATATATATATATATATATATATATATATATATATATATATAGAGAGAGAGAGAGAGAGAGAGAGATAGACTTGTGTCCTTTCAAAAGGATTTGATCCCGGATTCTTCCCACTCAAATTCAACCCTCCAACATTTGAATAAAAGATCCACTCCGTTGAAGTTGATATATACTATTTCAAGTATCTATAAACCAAAAATCAAGTGTTTTAAATACTTTTTGCCCATCCATCAAGTAGGGGAAATACGGACGGCCTAAATAGTGAGTTGGTTAGTTTAACGGTGTAGAACATTTGAAATCTAACAAAAATTAGTTTATAGGGGTTTTTAAATGTTTAGATCATAATGAAATGGCCTGATCGAGAATTTGTATGTCTAAGACATAGATCTAACCAACTCACTACTTTTCGGCCGTCCATTTTGCGTCGCTTGATGGATGGGCAAAAAGTATTTAAAACACTTGATTTTTGGTTTATAGATACTTGAAATAGTATAGATAAACTTCAACAGAGTGGATCTTGTATTCGAATGTTGGAGGGTTGAATTTGAGTGGGAAGGATCCGGGATCAAATCCTTTTGAAAGGATACAAGTATATATATATATATATATATATATATATATATATATATATATATATATATATATATATATATATATATATATATATATGGGCTTACTGTACCTCAGCCTGCGGGCTGAGAGAGTTTCTCAGCCTGCGGGACGTGGCTGAATATATGCCACACATCGGTCGCAGAGTGTGGGCGCCAAAAAAATCAAAAAAAAACCCCGCCTAAATAATGAAACAAATTGACAAAAATACCCCTTTTATATGACGACAGCGACTTCTAGCATTGAAAAGTAAAAAATATTCCATGGTCGCATACTTAATACAGAATAAAGAATACGGAGGAAACATGCTATCGTATAGCAATGCGACCTCCTTCAGTACTGCGACCAAAGTCGCAAACTTCTTTCTCATTACGATGGTGATGACGAGGATTAGAAGTTTAAAAAAAATATTCTCATTACGATGGTGATGACGAGGATTAGAAGTTTAAAAAAATTGTATTTTGTTTTTTTAAATATATATAAATCTGTTTTCTAAAGTTAATTGTGTGAATTACATTTTTTACTACTATGTCTTGGTTGAAAATGCTGTACAATTGTTACAAACCTTCATTTTAAATATTTTACGCTAAACGAATATACTGCGACCTTGGTCGCAGTTAATAATTATATTACTTCACCCTTATAAATTTTTAAAATGAAAGGTTGCGACATTGGTTGCAGTTGTTGGACGCAGACTTAATAAATACACTGCGACCTTGGTCGCAGTTGCTGGACTTTAGTTTTAATCAACAACAACACTGCTACCTTGGTCGCAGTTTCTGACCGTAGTCTTAATAAAATAAACGACCGTAGTCTTAATAAAATAAACTGCGACACAGCGACCTTGGTCGCAGTTGCTGGTCTTTACTCTTAATCAACAACATCACACCTTGGTCGCAGTTGGTGGTCTTTATAAATAATCAACAACAACACTGCGACATTGGTCGCAGTTGATGGCCGCAGTCTTAAAAAAATAATCTGCAATCTTGGTCGCTATTGCTGGTCTTTAGTCTTAATCAACAACAACACTGCGACGAGGTGACACGTCACCGCAGCAGTTGCTTAGTCGCAGACTTTGGTCACAGCGTCGACCCTGGTCGCAGTAGTTACTATTTGCAATGTATCTTATGCGACCTTGGTCGCAGTGTCATCTATGGTCATAGTTGTTTTGTTTGCAATGCATGGCTGCGAAAAAGTTCGTAGTTTATTAAAAAAACAAATATGCTTTTTATTTATGTCCAGACATTTATCTCCAGGCATGTGCAAATGATACAAAACGATCTCTTATACAATAAGATTGAGTGTTACAAATACAGCAGTACAAAAGAAGACTAAACATCAAAAAATCCTTGTTGACTAAGAGCAATCTTCTTCTTGAGGTCTGGTGGCAGCAGAATCAATAAGATTGAGTGTTATAAAGAAGACTAAACATCAAAGTAGCCAAGAAGACTAAACATCAAAAAATCCCTTGTTGACTAAGAGCAATCTTCTTCTTGAGGTCTGGTGGCAGCAGAATCAATAAGATTGAGTGTTACAAAGAAGACTAAACATCAAAGTAGCCAAGAAGACAAAACATCAAAAGAGCCAAGAAGAGCCCTTGTTGACTACTAAGAGCAATCTTCTCCTGGAGGTCTGGTGGCAGCAGAATCTTTCGTTTATGAACATCTCTTCACCAGAAGGTTATCCAGTGAGCATGGAGTTTCCTCGATGTGACTTCTGGGGTAAGAGAGGGAGAGTGAGACCTCACAAGGTATGCTACCCACCACTATATCCACCACATCCCCCGCCGCCATACCCACTCTGACCATCCGTTACCAGCAAGCTTGACTGGTGCATCAAGTCAGAGCAGATCTCGGTGAGGATTAAGTCCTCGTCAGGGATCATGACTTCTTCCCTTGTGAACGACGAGGACCATGACTTCTTCCCTTGTGGACGATAAGGTCTATGACTTCTTCCCTTGTGGACGAACATCGATCAAGTTCGTCAATAGGGTCATCTTCATCCATGGAGGCAGGCCCCTGTTAAAGACTCTGAAGAAGACGGAAATTCTCAGAGCAATTGCTCTCGAAAGAAAACAGTCTAATTATGGACTGTTAAAGGGAGAGGGTGAGCCCTATTTATAGGCAGCCCATAATAACCATAATTAATGGTTCATTAATCAGAATCGTCGGCATTAATGGTCTCCAACCGCCAGCGTCGGTTTGGCATTAAAAGACATTAACGCCTAAACCCAATGAAGAACCGACGCGTAGACAACCGCTTCGGGAAACAACGGATGGTGCGGGGTTCGTCAACATAGACTTGACGTTAAAAGATCTCATAAAATCTTTATGACAGGTCGCGTCTCACGGACTGACTCCAAGTCGCATCAGACAACAGACAACTTTTCATTTTTCATTTAGATTCAAAAAATGACTTAATCCAAAAAACAACACTTAATAAAACAACACTTACTTAACGTACTGCGACCAAAGTCGCAGTCCACGTAATGCAACCCTAGATTGCAGTTGCTGGCCATCTTTATCAATAACAACACTGCGATCTTGGTCGCATTTAACCATGTACACTGCGACAAAAGACTTTGGCTAAGGTCGCAGTTTAAATGTACAATGCGACCAAAGACTCTGACTACATTATATTCAAAAAAATTAATTACTTAACGTACTGCGACCAAAGTCGCAGTCCATGTAATGCAACCCTAGATTGCAGTTGCTGGCCATCTTTATCAATAACAACACTGCGACCTTGGTCGCATTTCACCATGTACACTGCGACCAAAGACTTTGACTAAGGTCGCAGTTTAAATGTACAATGCGACCAAAGACTCTGACTACATTATATATAAAAAAAATAAACTATAAAGTAGAATTTTATCGCAGGCTGAAAAGATTGATCTGAAAAGATTTTATATTTTCAAAAAAAATTTTATCCCAGCCTGAAAAGGAGAAACTAGATCTTTCAAAAAACAGGTAAAGAAATTAGGCGAAAAGTAATTTCTATCCTATAAAGAGCGGCAAAATAAAAGGGGGAAAAATAATAATAAACAATAAGGAAAAGTTATCATAAGGGGTATTTGGTAATTTAACTTCTCCCTAAAAGCGGGCCGCAAGTCAGTGAGGTGACAAGTCGAGCCACGTCACCGCAGGCTGAGAGAGTACTCTCAGCCCGCGGGCTGATATACATTTCTCTCTCTCTCTCTCTCTCTCTCTCTCTCTCTCTCTATATATATATATATATATATATATATATATATATATATATATGTTACTGTACCTCAGCCGGCAGGCTGAGAGAGTTTCTCAGCCGGCAGGACGTGGCAACATCATAACCACATACCTGTCATAAATTTTGACGGACAAAAAGATGAAAAATCCCGCCCAATTTAATGTCAGTCACCTCAACAATGTATCTTCCAAAAATACCCTCTGTCACATCTTTTTACCTTATGTAAAAAAGTTGCCTTTCAAAAAAAATTTCAGCTCTAAAATTTCACCCGATCATTCTAATGGTCGCAGTATATGAAACTTCCTTTTTTTTTTTACATACTGACGACATGGGGTCGCAGTTGTTTCAATATTTATGTAGTGTTTTGCGACCATGGTCGCACTGTATTTAACTTCATTTGTTTCATCATTCCTAGGTCGCAGTTGTTTATTTTTGCACTGTAGTCTTATGCGACCTTCGTCGCCGTGTTTACCCTGGTCGCATTTGTTTATGTTTGCACTGTAGATGACTGCGACCTTGGTCGCAGTGTCGACCAGAGTCGCTGTAAAAGTTTGTGTTCGCACTGTAGTCTTATACGACCTTGGTCGCAATGTCGACCAGGGTCGCAGTTGTTTGTGTTTGCACTGTAGATGACTGCGACCTTGGTCGCAGTGTCGACCCGGGTCGCAGTAGATTATGTTTGCACTGTAGATGACTGCGACCTTGTTCGCAGTTTATTAAAAATAATATGCTTTTTACTCCCTTATAATTTTTAAATAATCATTAAAAGGGGAGAAAATAATAATAAACAATAATCTAAGTCTGACAACGTGCGCTCCAAAAATTGCCTTTTGGGCAAATAATAATAAACAATAACGAAAGTTACCGAAAGAGTAGCTTTTCATAAGGGGTATTTGGTAATTTAACTTCTTCCTATGAGCGGGCCGCAAGTTAGTGGGATGACAAAATTGAGCCACGTCACCGCAGGCTGATATACATTTTTCTCATATATATATATATATATATATATATATATATATATATATATATATATATATATATATATATATATATAGGGCTATCTGTACCTCAGCCTGCGGGCTGAGAGAGTTTCTCAGCCTGCGGGACGTGGCTGAATATAGGCCACACATCGGTCGCAGAGTGTGGGCGCCACAAAAAGTCAAAAAATCCCGCCTAAACAATCGTGAATCAAAATGACAAAAATACCCCTTTTAAATGACGACTGCGACTTCTAGCATTCAAAAGTAAAAAAATATTCACCTTTATATAATGCTTGTTACTAGTATATTATCTCATACCTAAAAACTATATTTTACTCAATCATCCGTAGTTCCCCCACCGATCCTACTACGGATGCAATTTATGGTCGCAGTTAATCATTTATCAGTTCCCAATGCGACTTTGGTCGCAATAATTACTGTTTTGGAGTTCAAAGTAATTTAAAGTTATAGTGTATTAACTTTTAAACTGTTTTGGATAACTGAACAGTCACCTAGGAAGTATACAATTTTGGGAAAAGATAGAAAATATATTTGAGAGATATTCACGTGGTCAAAGAGCTTAAACCTTTTGGAATTCCGGGATTAAAAGTATATAAAGGGTCATGAGCAAAGGATTAAAAACATACTAAGTTATTTTTGCTCAAACTAGTTACTCTTAACTGTTCTGAAAATAAGTTCAAAAAATGTCTTCACCATCACCACCGTCTTCACCGGAAAGAAGCCAATACATTCAAACAATGTCTTCACCATCACCACCGTCTTCAACGGAAAGAAACCAATCATCAAATGATGATTTTATGTTTAGTTCTGAAACAATGTCTCGCTACGGGTCAGAATCTGAGATTGATACAGACGACCCTTTCTGGGAGTTCATTGATGAACCAAAACACAAAAATGACCGTAGTATTAATCAACAACATAACTGCGACCTTGGTCGCAGTTGGTGGTATTTATAAATAATCAACAACAACACTGCGACTTTGGTCGCAGTTGATGGCCGCAGTCTTAAAAAAAAAAATCTGCAACCTTGGTCACGGTTTTTTGGTCGCAATGTCGACCCTGGTCGCAGTTGTTTCTGTTTGCACTGTAGTCTTATGTGACCTTGGTCGCAGTGTGGTCTCTGGTCCAAGTTGTTTGTTTGCAATGCATGACTGCGACCAAAGGTCGTAGTTTATTAAAAACAAATATGCTTTTATTTATTTTCACGAATTTATCTCCAGGCATGTGAAAAATGATACAAAAACGATCTCTTATACAATAAGATTGAGTGTTACAATATAGCAGTAGAAAGAAAACTAAACATCAAAAAGAACAATTGTTGACTAAGAGCAGTGTTTTTATTGAGGTCTTTTTATTTATGTCCACGCATTTATCTCCAGGCATGTGAAAATGATACAAAACGCTCTCTTATACAATAAGATTGAGTGTTACAATATAGCAGTACAAAGAAGACTAAACATCAAAACAACCAAGAAGACTAAACATCAAAAGAGCCCTTGTTGAATAAGAGCAGTGGTGTTATTGACGTCCCCGTGTATTAAAAAACTGTAGACGTCGAGGACCATGACTTCTTCCCTTGTGGACGAATATCGATCAAGTTCACCGGCCAAAATATTCTCCCAAAGGCCCAGCGAACTTGAAAAAGGACAATCAAGCTCTGGGTCTTCTTCGTGCATAGGGTCATCTTCATCCATGGAGGCAGGCCCCTGTTAGAGACTCTGAAGAAGGCTGAAATTCTCAGAGCAATTGCTCTCAAATGAACACAGTCTAATTATGGGCTGTTAAAGGGAGAGGGTGAGCCCTATTTATGGGCAGCCCATAATAACAGCTTCGGGAAACAGCGAATGGTGCAGGTTCATCAACGTAGACTTGACGTTAAAAAGATCTCATAAAATCTTTATGACAGGTCGCGTCTCACGAAGTGAGTCCAAGTCGCATCAGACAACAGACAACTTTTCATTGGTCGCAGTTAATAATTATATTACTTCACCTTATAAATTTTTAAAATGAAAGGTTGCGACATTGGTTGCAGTTGCTGGACGCAGACTTAATAAATACACTGCGACCTTGGTCGCAGTTTCTGTACTTTAGTCTTAATCAACAACAACACTGCTACCTTGGTCGCAGTTTCTGACCGTAGTATTGATAAAAAAAATGCGACCTTGATCGCAGTTGTTGGTGTTTAGTCTTAATAAAATACACACCGACCTTGGTCGAAGTTGCTGGTCTTTACTCTTAATCAACAACATCACTGCGACCTTGGTCGCAGTTGGTGGTCTTTACTGCGACTTTGGTCGCAGTTGATGGCCGCAGTCTTAAAAAAATAATCTCCAATCTTGATCGCTATTGCTCGTTTTTAGTCTTAATCAACAACAACACTGCGACGGTGTGACACGTTACCCCAACAGTTGCTTAGTCGCAGTCTTTGGTCGCAGTGTCGACACTGGTCACAGTAGTTACTGTTTGCAATGTATCTTATGCGACCTTGGTCGCAGTGTCATCTATGGTCAAAGTTGTTTTGTTTGCAATGCATGGCTGCGAAAAAGTTCGTATTTTATTAAAAAAAACAAATATGCTTTTTATTTATGTCCAGGCATTTATCTCCAGGAATGTGCAAATGATACAAAACGATCTCTTATACAATAAGATTGAAGTGTTACAAATACAGCAGTACAAAAGAAGACTAAAACATCAAAAAAATCCCTTGTTGACTAAGAGCAATCTTCTTCTTGAGCTCTGGTGGCAGCAGAATCAATAAGATTGAGTGTTACAAAGAAGACTAAACATCAAAGTAGCCAAGAAGATTAAACATCAAAAAATCCCTTGTTGACTAAGAGAAATCTTCTTCTTGAGGTCTGGTGGCAGCAGAATCAATAAGATTGAGTGTTACAAAGAACACTAAACATCAAAGTATCCAATAAGACAAAACATCAGAAGAGCCAAGAAGAGCCCTTGTTGACTACTAAGAGCAATCTTCTCCTGGAGGTCTGGTGGCAGCAGAAACTTTCGTTTATGAACATCTCTTCACCAGAAGGTTATCCAGTGAGCATGGAGTTTCCTCGATGTCACTTCTGGGGTAAGAGAGGAGGTTTTGAGACCTCACAGGGAATGCTACCCACCACTATATCCACCACATCCCCCGCCGCCATACCCACTCTGACCATCCGTCACCAGCAAGCTTGACTGGTGCGTCAAGTGAGAACAGATCTCGGTGAGGATTAAGTCCTCGTCAGGGATCATGACTTCTTCCCTTGTGAACGACGAGGACCATGACTTCTTCCCTTGTGGACGATGAGGTCTATGACTTCTTCCCTTGTGGACGAACATCGATCAAGTTCGTCAATAGGGTCATCTTCATCCATGGAGGCAGGCCCCTGTTAGAGACTCTGAAGAAGACGGAAATTCTCAGAGCAATTGCTCTCGAAAGAAAACAGTCTAATTATGGACTGTTAAAGGGAGAGCGTGAGCCCTATTTATAGGCAGCCCATAATAACCATAATTAATGGTTCATTAATCAGAATCGTCGGCATTAATGGTCTCCAACCGCCAGCGCCGGTTTGAAAATAAAAGACATTAACGCCTAAACCCAATGAAGAACCGACACGTAGACAAACCGCTTCGGGAAACAACGAATGACGCGTAGACCAAAGTCGCAGTCCACGTAATGCAACCCTAGATTGCAGTTGCTGGCCATCTTTATCAATAACAACACTGCGACCTTGGTCGCATTTAACCATGTACACTGCGACAAAAAGACTTTGGCTAAAGTCGCAGTTTAAATGTACAATGCGAGCAAAGACTCTGACTACATTATATTCAAAAAAAATAATTACTTAACGTACTGTGACCAAAGTCGCAGTCCATGTAATGCAACCCTAGATTGCAGTTGCCGACCATCTTTATCAATAACAACACTGCGACCTTGGTCGCATTTCACCATGTACACTGCGACGAAAGACTTTGACTAAGGTCGCAGTTTAAATGTACAATGCGACCAAGACTCTGACTACATTATATACAAAAAAATTAAACTATAAAGTAGAATTTTATCGCAGGCTGAAAACAATGATCTGAAAAGATTTTATATTTTCAAAAAAAAATTTATCCCAGGCTGAAAAGGAGAAACTACATCTTTCAAAAAAGAGGTAAAGAAATAAGGCGAAAAGTAATTTATATTCTATAAAGAGCGGCAAAATAAAAGGGGGGAAAAATAATAATAAACAATAATCAAGGGAACGCTCTAAGAGTTGCTTTTCATAAGGGGTATTTGGTAATTTAACAGTCGCCTAAAACCGTGCCGCAACTCAGTGACGTGACAATTTGAGCCACGTCAGCGCAGGCTGAGAGCGTTCTCTCAGCCTGCCGGCTGATATCCATTTTTCTCATATATATATATATATATATATATATATATATATATATATATATATATATATATATATATATATATATATAGAGAGAGAGAAAAATGTATATCAGCCCGCGGGCTGAGAGTACTCTCTCAGCCTGCGGTGACGTGGCTCAATTTGTCACGTCACTGACTCGCAGCACGCTTTTAGGAAGAAGTTAAATTACCAAATACCCCTTATGAAAAGCAACTCTTTCGGTAAAAGACAGTGAATGCTACTTTATTAAATCACGAAACTAATTTGAATGCTTCTTTAATTTTTTTTATCTGATTTGATATTTAATGATTTTTAATATAGTTGCAGTACTTATGAGAACTGCTACCACGGTCGCAGTCTTTTCTAAGGACTGCTACCAAGGTCGCAGTCTTTTTCTGAGGACTGCTACCTAGGTCGCAGTGTTTTTATGAGAACTGCTACCACGGTCGCAGTCTTTTCTAAGGACTGCTACCAAGGTCGCAGTCTTTTTCTGAGGACTGTTACCAAGGTCGCAGTGTTTTTATGAGAACTGCTACCACGGTCGCAGTCTTTTCTAAGGACTGCTACTAAGGTCGCAGTCTTTTTTCTGAGGACTGCTACCAAGGTCGGTAAAAAGTTGTGAGGGAGGGTATTTTCGGAAATTACAATGTTGAGGTGACTGGCATTAAATTGGGCGGGATTTTATAGGATTTTGTCCGCCAAAATTTTTTACAGATGTGGGGCGGTGATGTTGCCACGCCCACAGGCTGAGAAAACTCTCTCAGCCTGCAGGCTGAGGTATAGTAAGCCCATATATATATATATATATATATATATATATATATATATATATATCATCCCTCTCTCTTAACTAACAAATATTTTCTCTATTATTAAATTATACTACATGGACAATCTGAAGAGTTATTCGGGTCATAAGACTGGGCCGGTCGTGCACTGCTCAGTGCCAGCTACTCGGGAGTCATTTTACTGCTACATGTCTGATGTCTTGAAGAGCTCACACGAGGGTGGAAATCAGATTTTGTAGGGTCAAGTTTAATTGACCTGATCTCTTTAGTCGGTGATTTCTAAACTTATTTTAAATTTTATTCAATAGAATTGTCTGATTAAATTTGTTTAATATATGTTTTGATGAAAATATCACCAACAGTCTACAAAATCTGATTTTTTAGAAAAAGCAAATTTTGTAAATGACTAAACATTAATACTTATGTCAAGTTCTTTCTGTTTTGATATTGTAGCCATTTCGTCTGTTCATGCTATATCCATATCCCTTGGCCTCTCAATCTCCATCAAATTAATGATAATCACGGGCAGAATTATTAGTTGGCTGGGCCGGCTATAGCCCGTCCCAAATTTTTATTTTTAGGCCTTAAACCCTCGTTCATTAAAGCCCGGCACAGCTCACAATACTAAAATTTGAACCCACGGTTCTTGAGCCGTCGTCTCGTGACTCTGGTCCTTGAGTCTTTTTCTTCTAGATCGAAATAGAGAATATCAACGCTTTCTCCTTCCTCAATCCGATTCCGATCAAAGTTGAGTCGTCGGGTGACTCGGGTCGAAGTCGAAATCTCTTGCCATCGTCCTCATCAAACATCGAAGCCTAGCCGTCGTCCTCGACTCTTCGGTCTGTTCTTCTTCTCCTTCTCGAATCTCAAGTCGAAGTCGAAGTCGAAGTCGTCGATACTGCAGGTAAAAAATTTTAGTTTCAAATTGATTTCAATTTCAATTAGATTTCAATTCCAATTCCAATTTCATTTCTCATTTTTGTTGTGTAGATTGCTTTCTCAACTTTCAATTTCAATTCTCATTTAGGTTTTTTTTAAAATTTTAGATTCCGATTTCAATTCTCAATTCTCAATTCTCAATTCTCAATTTTCAATTTCAGTTCAATAAAACAACCAATGTTTGATGCTGGATTTTGATTGTGAATTTTTGATGCTGGATTCGATCAGTTAATTATTTTTTTTTTGATGTTGTATTTAGGAAATAATTAATTTTGTTATTATGTTGTTGGTATAGATTTTGGAATTTTAGAGATTTTTTTGTTATTTTTTAGGTTGCAACAATCTCTGATAATGATGAAGTGCATTCATTGATTAATTTAGCTTTACTATGTTTAGATATTATTCTTTCTCACTCTATCTCTTTTTTTTTTTTTAACTTTTAATTCTTTATTTTGGTATTAGGGGAGTGAATGGAGGAAGAAACTCCAGTTTGAAATATTGTGAGTTGGAGTTGCCTTTGGTAAGAATACTTGGATGTAGTAATTTTTTTTTTCACTTCACATTTTGTGAGTAAAATGTTGCCTAATTTGTGTTTTGTTGACACAAATGTGCGATTTCTAGTGAAGTAGAGGAAGGAGCATTGTGCTTCGAAGTTCCTTGCATTAAACTCCCCTTGGTAAATGTCATTACTACAAGCTTTATTGTTTTCCTAATTGGCTTTCTTATTAGAATTTTGATAATCATCAGTTCAATGTTATGAAACATAGATGAAAACTTAGCTGTCGGGCTGGTACTTAAGGAAATTATTTTTGTGTGATTTAATTGGAACTTCATTTAGTAGCTGAAAATAATGAAAGAGAAGTGTACATGTAAAAAAGTAGTTTATAGTGTTTTTCATGTTGTATTAATTTAAACATTTTCTTTACTATCATAGATTATCATGTTGCAAAGAAATCTTCTTTCATTTTTTAAACAAAAGCGATGAGCCTCCTTCCAAGTTACAAAGACTCAAACCTAGGGAAGTTGAGGAGCAACCTCCTTCCACATCTCAACTTCCTTTGAATGAGATTGACTCCACTTCTATAGAGCGTGATCCGGGAAAACGTCGTCCAATATCAGCATAGATGTGAATCGGCGTGATGATGTCCGGAGGGCGTATAATAATTTGGGACCATATCAACTCAAATTGATAGAGTATCCACAGACTAAAGATGGAAAACAAAATCGCCGATTTCAATACTCTTAGTTCTCCTAATTTCTTTGGCTCGAGTATTCTGAAGCTAAAAATAGAGCCTTTTGTTTTCCTTGCTATCTTTTTGACAGTCAATCGTCAAAGCTTCCTGCATTTACTGTTGAAGTGTTTAATAGTCGGAAGAGGGTGAATAATGAAGATAAATGTACATTTGTGCATCACATTGGCTGCCCTCTTTCTCTACATAATATGGCTATGGGCAAATGGCAAGGTCTATGAAATCTTTCTCCACATGTTGACAAAGTATTGAATGTGCAATCCTCCCAAGAAGTTTTGGCAAATCGTTTGCGAAACTTATGACCTCGATAAAGGCTTGCAAGTGGCTTTTAATTCAAGGGTGTGCGTTCAGAGGTCATGATGAATCTCCTGATTCATTGAATCGTGAGAATTTCATTGAATTGATAAAGTCTTGGGGAGATTGTAATGAAGAAATGAAGAAGGTTGTCTTGGAAAATGCTCCGGGAAATACCAAGTATACTTCACCGAAAGTACAAAAGGAGATTTTGAACATTTATGCTAACAAAGTGAGAAACACGATTCATAAGGAATTTGGAAAAGCTAAATTCTTGTCGATGAAGCTCTTGATGAAGGTAATAAAGAGCAAATGGCAATTGTTTGAGATTTGTTGATGGTGAAGGTTTTGTAAGAGAGCGCTTCTTTGACATTGTGCAGGTTGTTGACACCAAGACATTGACTCTTCAAAGTGAGTTATGCACTATTCTTGCTCATCATGATCTCCAAGTCCAAGATATGCGAGGCCAACGGTATGATGGCGCTAGTAAAATGCTTGGTGCTTGGAATAAATTACAAGCGTTGTTCCTTAAAGAATGCCCATGCGCATATTATGTGCATTGTTTTGCACATCAATTGCAATTAGCATTAGTTGCGGTATCTAAATATGTGCGTAAGATTTGGCGATTTAGCAATTTTATTCAAATTTGAGCGTCATTATCAATTTTCTTAGTGCTTCTCCCAAGCGTCATGCTGAGTTAAAATCTGCTTGGGAAATTGAAATTTGCACATTGAGTGGCTACTGGAGAACTTGATACAGGTCGAGGGTGTAATCAGGTTCGTACTCTACAACAAGCTGGAGCTACACGTTGGAGCTCCTATTTTGGCTTTGTGACTAGGTTAATTGAGATGTTTGGGGCCGCTAGGACAGTTCTTGAGAACATAATTGATAATGCAATTGACTCCAAAGTGCGTCTTCAGGCCGACAGTGCATATAATGCAATGATATCATTTGACTTTGTGTTTGCCTTGCACTTGTTATATGAAGTAATGGGAATCACTTATATACTTTGTCATGATCTTCAACGCAAATTGATAGACATTTTAAATGCCATGAGTTGTCTCAATTTCAAAAGTGCTATTTCAAAAACTTAGAGAAGATGGGTGGAATACTTTTTTTTGAAAAGGTAATGTTATTTTATGGAGAGCATAAAATTGAGGTGCCTGAAATGAATGCTCAGTATAAACATTGCAAGCGTCGGTCTCGTCATCAAGATAGCATTACAGTTGAACATCACTACCGTATAGATGTATTTAATGCTACCATTGATTTTCAACTTCTTTAAATAGTAGATTCTCTGAGTAAGCAACGGAGCTCCTCATCCTTAGCTCGACTTTGAATCCTATTAATCACTTCAAATCATTTAAAGTTGATGATACTTGCACTCTGGCAGAAAAATTCTATCCTCAAGATTTTACTACTGCTGACTTGAGAGACTTGAGAAGACAGTTGGCACATTTTGAGCATAACGTTGTCCGTGATGAAGCATTTCAGAATATGTCTTCTCTTTCAGAATTATGTTGAATATTGGTTGAAACAAAAAAGACAGAAAACTTTTTCTTGGTTGATAGATTGATCAGGCTTGTGTTGACTCTTCTTGTTTCCACGGCGACTACTGAGCGGGCATTTTCTGCTATGAAAATCGTGAAAAACTACTCTTCGAAACAAAATATGTAATGAGTTTCTTGCTGATTCCATGATCATCAAAATTGAGAAAGAACTTACTCGGAATATTGATTTAAATTCGATAATTGATGATGATTTCTACTCCTTGAAGGATTGAAAGGTTCAACTTAAGTAATGAGAGAATTGAACAAATTGACATATTTTAGTTTTCTTTTGGCAAATTTGTATACAATAGAGATTGTGATATAAAATCTCTCCTTTATTTTGGAACTTTTTATGTACATTTTTTTAAGTATATGTTATAAAAGATTACAGCCCTTCCTAAAATTTATTCCTGGTTCCGCCTCTGATGATAATTATATTTTTGCTTCCATTCTGGGTGAAATTCATCATAGTATTGACTATATGTAGGGCAATCTTGATTTTTATATATAAATCCATTTCTTGTGTTGTTAAGAGCTTGCAAATTATGCATAAATGTTTCTCATGCAAAAGGAAATTTGTTCCTAGTTATTTTCATTTTAAAGTATTAGACTTCTTTCCTTTTTTCTTTTAATTTTTATTTTGTCTCCAGAAGGTTTATGGCCTTCAGTGACCTTCGAGAGCAAATGGAGGTCCCTGCCTATTTTAGCCAAAGGCTTGACGAAGCCTTTTTTGTTGACATCAACTCTATTACAAAGCTCAGTTTGGTTGCAATATTTGACCGAGGAAAACAAAACTGATTTGCTTTGAAAAATGTTAAGGTTTAGTGACGCAGTTAAATGGTATTGCGGAGCTCTTTATGTACATAAAATTTAAGATTGTATTTGTATTAAAGGGTGGACTAATATTTTTGTTTGGCTGCAAATGGCCGCAAGCCGTAAGTCATAAAATGAAAACGAAAAAAATTACTGTAGCAATGGAAAAGTATATCATGTTTTACGGTGTTTAGTTGGTAATATGAAAGTGTAAGTGTGAAAGCTTATTGTGTTTTACTGTGTTTGGTCAGTAATGTAAAAGTGTAAGTGAAAAAATTGACCACAAAATTAACTGTAGCAGTGATTTAAAAATTATTTTATTTTTATTAAGACATGGACTACTATTCAAAATTAAAATGTATTATGAAAAACATTAATAAATTAATAGAATAATAATAAAATTAATGTAAGATTATTAAAATTTATAATAAAAATTGCAAATATATATATAATTAATGAAATAATAACAAATTAATAACCTAATTTCATAAAAATAACATATTAATTAAATATTAAGAATAGTAATAAAATAATAATAAATAGTAATATAATATTGATATAATTAATAAATTACAATATTAATAAAATATTTGTATATTATTCGTATATTATTATTAAAATATTAATATAAAATTATTTGAGAAAAGGGGAAGGCCGGGGTGATTTTGCAAGTGAAAAATGCCAAGTATGAGGCCCACTTAATTTGCAAAAGATTTTGCAAATTGCAAAGACAACTAGGAAAATTAGGAAAACCTCAAAAAAAAAATTTAGTATTTATTTGCAATATGAAAACTTTTTATTTCACCAAATAGTTAATTTTGTGGCTAACTTTTTCACTTACGACTTATACATTACGACAATCAAACACCGTAAAATATAATACACTTTTTCACTTACAACTTTATATTACTATCCAAATACCGTAAAACTTACATACATGTAACTCATTTACAACCGTAAAAATTTTTACCAATTACGACTTACGAAGTACGACAACCAAACAGACCCTAAGTCTAAACCACAACATTCTTTCGCCTGAAGGTGGAACAGTAATTCATAACTTTACAAGTAACCTACCATCCACTGACATTTTGTGTGTGATCAATTGTCACAAGAGTAGGTTTAGTGAACAATATACAGCTTCAATTGCCTCGCCTTACCAAAAGGAATTCAGAAGTTAGTGCTTGATATGTACAGGCCATCTTTTCCGCACGCATCAATTTTGAAATTTCAAACACTTTGTAGACCTTTGATGGCAGATAAACAATGTACGACGTAGCTTTCCAGATCACATTTACAACAGCTAGATAGATATTGCCATCGAGGCGGGGTTGGTGTCGATGTTGTTGACAACGGCGCCGCATCGGACCGTCGAGTGGCCAACGCCCAATCGCCGGCGGTTTCCGCCGCCGGATCGAGGTAAGAGTAGAATTCGGTGGTCGGGTCTGGCTCCATGAAGGCGCGGAAGTTTTTGAGGAAACTCGAGAGGAAAGATGATATTTTTATTATTTATTATTTTTCCCCCCTTCTGCAAGTTTAGTTTTTATTAGAGAAGCTAAAGCCATAAGACGCAGGAGAGAATTATTGTAGGATTTGTTGCTGTCGAGTTTTAGAAACGGGTAGGGTTCAATGATATCAAAGCCCAGTAAGAAACTTGTTAATTGATCAAGATTAGTGATACGTAATTAATTGGCCCAACTGGCAACAGTTGTTCAGAATTAGGGAATAAAACTTTAATAATATACTTATCAATAAATCCGACCCGTTTGAGGATTTGACCCGGCCCAACCGTTCTTTTAGTCCCCTCGGCACTCTCGTCTCGCTTCTTTTCCCAAACACTGAACCTTAGCCCTAACTCACGAAGACTTCGACTTCGGCGGCGGCGGTTTCGAGGCCACCGGCGAGCTCCACATAGATCTTGAGTGCCGCTCTGTACGTATCCTTAATCGATCTTTCCGTTAAATATTTATATTCTTTTATCTGCTCTTTGTAATCCAAGTGTTTGGTGATTTGTCTATAAGAAGTTATGTGCCCTCAATTTATTCGATTTTATTTTTCTATGGTTTTGCTATATTTCGTGTTTCTGTACACATCCTTGAATCTATAATTGCCTTTAATTTTTCATATATTTTTGTGTTTAGGATGCTATGGTGTTTATCAGAGACCTTATTTAAAATAAAAAAAGAAGAACTTTTCCTTCTCTTTTTTTTAGTGGTTTTGGAGAGGGTATTTGAGTTTTATTAGTGAGTTGAGTTAGATTAGATTAAATAAAGGAAAGTGCTCCTTAGCTAATGGCTTCTGCCTGCAATGATGATTAACCCAGAGCAAAATAATTGTTTGACCATTAAAATGAGCTATTTTCATGTAATTTTGTGTATAAAGGTTATTTTTTTAATTACGTATGTCGCATAACTATCTGTAATTGAATACAATTTTTTGATTTTTGATTATGCACGTTTGCATGTCCATTCGTCATTGGATACAGATTTTCATTACAACATTTGGCTACTTGTATTTCAATCGATGGTAACTGGGGGTTTTCTCCCCCTTTCCCTCCTCTCTTTTTGAAGAAAATGAGAACTTATTTTGCCTCTTAATAGCTAAGTGATGAAACTTTTCTTCTTGGCAGCCATTGAGCAAACAAATGAGCTAATTGTATATATGGTTACATATTTTTTTAATTTTTTAAGAAACAACTACAGATTTTGCAATTCTTTAAGCATTTTACTTTTTAAGTGTGATTTGCTGCATATGGAAGTTAAACCAACTATCATATAGACCTAGCAGGAAAGAAAATTTCTCAAAACATGACAACTCCTTGCCTTGAGCAGCTGAGCTATAACTTTCCCGATCATAACCCCATAAATGCTTCTCCAAGTTATGCAAAATCCTGTTTCTTTCTATATCTGATCTACAATTTTTTTATGATTAATTTTACTCTTTAATTCTCCAAAACTAATAAATAAATCTATGCATGCCAAAACTAAAAATAGTTTGTTAAATTAAAATGAGCGATAGTTTCCTGGTATTTATTCTTTGCTTTTTTCTTACCTATACTAATTGAATTTGTGAGAGTTGGTGATTTGTAGTTTAGAATGGTGTCTTGATGTCTAGAAGTTAATGACTTGTATTTTCCCACTTTTTTTTTTTTCTTGCAACACCTTTACAGTACACATTACTTAAAAGAGAGTAAGAAAGAATAGTCTTGCATGAAACACATGCAAGTGTTGAAATTTGAGTTTTATTAAACAACCAAGGCTTGTATAGTTTGATGCTTAGTCATCACTAAAGATAATTTGACTTATTTAGCCAATTTTTGAAGTATTTATTTATATATAGATTGGTAGCAGAAGCAGGGGAATTGAATTACTCTAAGATTAGTAATATATTTGAATTATCATACAATTAATATAGTGCAATTTCTTGATTTCTCTTTCACAGTGAAAATCCGGATACTTGGTACCCAGTTGGCACATAGGATTGTAGAAAAATGTTGACGATTGTTAGAAGAGGGTCAACAGGTATGTGTGCTATTTTGAACTCTAAAGCTTATGTTCAATCTGTAGATACAGTTATTGTTTATCTTTCCAGATTATCTATATACTGTTTGATCTTAGTCACTACAAATTATGTATAATATTGATGTATGTTTTTTTGTGAGCATGTATGTAATATTCATCTTTCATAAAAATGCACGTAAGTTGATGTAATCATCATACATTTTTAAAATTTAAGCATTCAGTTTTTTTTAATTATTTGCTACTATTTGTATTTTTTGTAATCATTAGAGTTGCTACTTTTCAGAAATAAAAGCTTGTGAAGTTTAAACTTTTTGCTTCAGAGCCTACTTTTTGGATTTTTTTCAAGGATTGATTTCCTTTGTTCTATGTGTTGACTTTTCAAAACATTAGGCTCTTAGACAATTCTGGTACTAAAACTGATATCATTGACTTGTACAAAATAGTTGGTCGCTCCTTGTTTGGGAGCCTCAGCAACAACATGTCGGGCACAATGACAACTCCTCTCGAGATTACATCAAGTCTGAGTGCCAGCAACAACCTTTTCTCTCAGGTATGCTACTGTTGCTTCTTAATTCATATTTTGATTGTTATTTGTTTGACTTGGCTTGTATAATGCATCTTCTTTTGAGCTCATCAGTTTTCATCTCTGGCTTTTACGTTCTCTGTCTATTTAAATATTTTGTATCATTTTCACGGTGCTCCGTATGTATGCTTAAGCAACATAGTTGTTACTCTGTGTAAGCCACGTACTGTACGTCGAAACAAAGTTCTCCCTCTCTTCTTCAACATTTCCGGAAGGTTGTAACTTTGTTTAGGATCAAAATCATACATTGCTGAAACAATGTTGAATCGGTGAAGGCCAAGTTGTGTGGCAGCTCTAGATAGACAGAAATAGTTTTTCTGGCCCTTTTCCCAAGCTCTGTATGGTCCTCTCTAGGAAGAACTTATGTCATACTTCTGAAGAAAGGGTATTGTACATAAATTTCTCTATCTGCTACCCCAAGATGTTATGTATCATAATGTCTGTCTTTAGATCCTTTCAACTAAACTGAAGTTACATTTTTATTTGTTGACGTTGGAAATACTTCCATATCAGTTTTCTTAATTAAACTCACATTTGACTTTAAGTACTCCACTGAAAATGCACAATGCTGCGGGTTGACAAGGTTATGTTTGACTTCCGAACCTTTCACTAGTCAGAAATATCCATGTAATTAATCACACAATTGAGAATCATTTGTCTGATATAGGAAAAGGCATTTATTTCTGAGAAAAAGAGAATAAAATGAAATAAAATAATCTGCTCTCAACGCAGCCTTTTCGGCTAACATATATATATTAGCACAAGAAATACACAGCTGTGAATGCATATTATTGTGATTAAAATGCTAAGTCTGCTTCCTACATTGGTGCAGCAACATAGAACCTTCATTCAGATGAGAACCAACCTCAAAGTGGTTGACAACTCTGGTGCAAAACGAGTTATGTGCATACAATCTCTGAAGGGAAAGAAAGGGGCGAGACTGGGTGACACCATCATCGCATCCGTGAAGGAAGCACAACCAAAGGGCAAAGTGAAGAAAGGAGAGGTGGTCTATGGCGTGGTGGTCCGTGCAGCCATGCAGCGAGGGCGTTGTAATGGCAGTGAGATAAAGTTTGACGACAATGCGGTGGTCCTTGTTAACAAGCAGGGAGAGCCAATCGGGACTCGAGTTTTTGGGCCCGTTCCGCACGAACTCAGGAAGATGAAGCATGTCAAGATTTTAACTTTGGCAGAGCATATAGCTTGAAATGCATTATGTAGGATATTGTTCTTGCTTCAGGTTTCTGACAGTTCCCTTGTTCTGAGTTTTTTCAAGTGCAAGTCAGAGTAGCTCGGATACAATTTATGTATGTTTTGTTGTTTTCTATTGAATAATATGAATTTGATTGCTTGGAAACAAATTATGGAATGATTATAGAACTTTTTGTCAAGGGTTGATTTTTCATCAAAAATAGATTGTGTATTTTATTTCTTCTGTCGCTCTCTGATCCAATATTATGAGAAGTTTTTATCTGTTTTGTAATAATAATAATAATAGAAGGTTATTTCAAAAACGGTATATAATCCTATTTCATTTATATATGCATTTGTCTAAATTTATTCTATAATAATTTCTTATGAGTATTTCTAATGATCCTGATTCAAACAATGTTGTA
Organism: Agave tequilana; assembly: GCA_038442645.1. Classification (NCBI taxonomy): domain Eukaryota; kingdom Viridiplantae; phylum Streptophyta; class Magnoliopsida; order Asparagales; family Asparagaceae; genus Agave; species Agave tequilana. The sequence continues at coordinate 43,916 of JAVJIF010019086.1, read as the reverse complement.
CTAAAACGGCAATATCACATAAGAAAAAGATAATAATATATGATTTTTTGCTCAGGAAACCAACCAAAAATCAGAGAATATTATGATTTTATTTTATTTTTCTTTTCTTTTTTGCATACAAAACCTAGAAATACACAACTCTAAATCAAGTAACTATGTTATTAATTGCCGAAATAAATTGTTAAAAAAAGTAAGTGTATTTGTTGGGAGCCAATTAGGGCACGATCTGGAATCAAAGGTTTTCAGGAACTAAAATTGAAAGCAAAAACTTTGAAGAAAATTAGGTAAACAATCTAAGCTATCGATAGAGTCAAAATCAATAAAAAGAATGAATATTTTAACAGTAAAAACTTCAAATACAATATATTGTTGGAAATTTGTTTTTAAACTTCCTTTTTTGAAAAAAAAAAAAACACGAATTTCGAAAAAAATGGGATTTATTTATTTCCTTTATTTTTAGCTTTTATGTGCAAATTAAATTCTAGAGAGTAACAGCTCATTTAATTTTTATTAAAACTTTTTAGTTGTTGTAAAATTAATCATGAAATTATACATGATTAATTAGTTATTATGTGTGTAATGGTTGGGTGCTTTATTATATACCATTGTGCATACGAGGAATTCTCTTTCTTCAAAAAGAGATGAATTTTTTGGATAGTGATAAACAAAGGAAATATATAAATATATATCATCCCTCTCTCTTAACTAACAAATATTTTCTCTATTATTAAATTATACTGCATGGACAATCTGAAGTGTTATTCGGGTCATAAGACTGGGCCGGTCGTGCACTGCTCAGTGCCAGCTACTCGGGAGTCATTTTACTGCTACATGTCTGATGTCTTGAAGGGCTCACACGAGGGTGGAAATCAGATTTTGTAGGGTCGAGTTTACTTGACCTGATCTCTTTAGTCGGTAATTTTTAAACTTATTTTAAATTTTATTCAATAGAATTGTCTGATTAAATTTGTTTAATATATGTTTTGATGAAAATATCACCAGCAGTCTACAAAATCTGATTTTTTAGAAAAAGCAAATTTTGGAAATGACTAAACATTAATACTTATGTCAAGTTCTTTCTGTTTTGATATTTGTAGCCATTTCGTCTGTTCATGCTATATCCATATCCCTTGACCTCTCAATCTCCATCAAATTCATGATAATCACGGACGGAATTATTAGTTGGCTGGGCCGGCTACAGCCCGTCCCAAATTGTTATGTTTAGGCCTTAAACCCTCGTTCATTAAAGCCCGGCCCAGCTCACAATACTAAAATTTGAACCCACGGTTCTTGAGCCGTCGTCTCGTGACTCTCGTCCTTGAGTCTTTTTCTTCTAGATCGAAATAGAGAATATCAACGCTTTCTCCTTCCTCAATCCGATTCCGATCAAAGTTGAGTCGTCGGGTGACTCGGGTCGAAGTCGAAATCTCTTGCCATCGTCCTCATCAAACATCGAAGCCTAGCCGTCGTCCTCGCCTCCTCGGTCTGTTCTTCTTCTCCTTCTCGAATCTCAAGTCGAAGTCGTCGACACTGCAGGTAAAAAATTTTAGTTTCAAATTGATTTCAATTTCAATTAGATTTCAATTCCAATTCCAATTTCATTTCTCATTTTTGTTGTGTAGATTGCTTTCTCAACTTTCAATTTCAATTCTCATTTAGGTTTTTTTTTAAAATTTTAGATCCCGATTTCAATTTCAATTCTCAATTCTCAATTTTCAATTTCAGTTTAATAAAACAACCAATGTTTGATGCTGGATTTTGATTGTGAATTTTTGATGCTGGATTTGATCAGTTAATTATTTTTTTTTTTGATGTTGTATTTAGGAAATTAGGAAATAATTAATTTTGTTATTATGTTGTTGGTATAGATTTTGGAATTTTAGAGATTTTTTGTTATTTTTTAGGTTGCAACAATCTCTGATAATGATGAAGTGCATTCATTGATTAATTTAGCTTTACTGTGTTTAGATATTATTCTTTCTTACTCTATCTCTTTTTTTTTTTTAAACTTTTAATTCTTTATTTTGGTATTAGGGGAGTGAATAGAGGAAGAAACTCCAGTTTGAAATATTGTGAGTTGGAGTTGCCTTTGGTAAGAATACTTGGATGTAGTAATTTTTTTTTTCATTTCACATTTTGTGAGTAAAATGCTGCCTAATTTGTGTTTTGCTGACACAAATGTGCGATTTCTAGTGAAGTAGAGGAAGGAGCATTGTGCTTCGAAGTTCCTTGCATTAAACTCCCCTTGGTAAAATGTCATTACTACAAGCTTTATTGTTTTCCTAATTGGCTTTCTTATTAGAATTTTGATAATCATCAGTTCAATGTTATGAAACATAGATGAAAACTTAGCTGTCGGGCTGGTACTTAAGGAAATTATTTTTGTGTGATTTAATTGGAACTTCATTTAGTAGCTGAAAATAATGAAAGAGAAGTGTACATGTAAAAAAAGTAGTTTATAGTGTTTTTCATGTTGTATTAATTTAAACATTTTCTTTACTATCATAGATTATCATGTTGCAAAGAAATCTTCTTTCATTTTTTAAACAAAAGCGATGAGCCTCCTTCCAAGTTACAAAGACTCAAACCTAGGGAAGTTGAGGAGCAACCTCCTTCCACATCTCAACTTCCTTTGAATGAGATTGACTCCACTTCTATAGAGGGGCTGTTTGGATTCAAGGAATTGGGTGGAAGTGAGGAAGTGGGAAGTGTCTTTTCCCATTTTCACTGTTCATCCAAACATCGGAAAAAGAAAATAGAAAAATGTCTTTTCCTTTTCTCTTTTCTCTTTTACATAACCTTTTCCTCACTTCCAGAGTGCTACAGTTAATTTTGTGGTCATGTAAATCTCATTTGTAATAAGTTGTAGCACAAAACAGTTAATTTTTTGCTCATATAAATCTCACTTGCATTCTAATTACAGTCCAATTTTTATTTTTCTTAATTAATTTTTATTTTAATATTATTTTGCGGTCAACTTTGTGGTCAACTTTTCCATTTCCACTTCCACATTATCATCCAAACACCGGAAAAGACATAACATTTTTCAAATCACACTTCCCAACAACATCCAAACACCGAAAAACTTACTAACCAATTCCCAAGTTCCAAAGGGAACTATTACCACTTCCTCACTTCTTTACTTCCTCACTTCCACCCTTAACCAAACAGGCCCAGAGCGTGATCCGGGAAAACGTCGTCCAATATCAGCATACGATGTGAATCGGCGTGATGATGTTCGGAGGGCGTATATTAATTTGGGACCATATCAACTTAAATTGGTAGAGTATCCACAGACTAAAGATGGAAAACAAAATCGCCGATTTCAATACTCTTAGTTCTCCTAATTTCCTTGGCTCGAGTATTCTGAAGCTAAAAATAGAGCCTTTTGTTTTCCTTGCTATCTTTTTGACAGGCAATCGTCAAAGCTTCCTGCATTTACTGTTGAAGGGTTTAATAGTTGGAAGAGGGTGAATATTGAAGATAAATGTACATTTGTGCATCACATTGGCTGCCCTCTTTCTCCACATAATATGGCTATGGACAAATGGCAAGGTCTATGAAATCCTTCTCCACATGTTGACAAAGTATTGAATGCGCAATCCTCCCAAGAAGTTTTGGCAAATCGTTTGCGAAACTTATGACCTCGATAAAGCCTTGCAAGTGGCTTTTAATTCAAGGGTGTGCATTCAGAGGTCATGATGAATCTCCTGATTCATTGAATCGTGAGAATTTCATTGAATTGATAAAGTCTTGGGGAGATTGTAATGAAGAAATGAAGAAGGTTGTCTTGGAAAATGCTCCGGGAAATGCCAAGTATACTTCACCGAAAGTACAAAAGGAGATTTGAACATTTATGCTAACAAAGTGAGAAACACGATTCATAAGGAATTTGGAAACGCTAAATTCTTGTCGATGAAGCTCTTGATGAAGGTAATAAAGAGCAAATGGCAATTATTTTGAGATTTGTTGATGGTGAAGGTTTTGTAAGAGAGCGCTTCTTTGACATTGTGGAGGTTGTTGACACCAAGACATTGACTCTTCAAAGTGAGTTATGCACTATTCTTGCTCGTCATGATCTCCAAGTCCAAGATATGCGAGGCTAACGGTATGATGGCGCTAGTAAAATGCTTGGTGCTTGGAATAAATTACAAGCGTTGTTCCTTAAAGATTGCCCATGCGCATATTATGTGCATTGTTTTGCACATCAATTGCAATTAGCATTAGTTGCTGTATCTAAATATGTGCGTAAGATTTGGCGATTTAGCAATTATATTCAAATTTGAGTGTCATTATCAATTTTCTTAGTGCTTCTCCCAAGCGTCATGCTGAGTTAAAATCTGCTTGGGAAATTGAAATTTGCACATTGAGTGGCTACTGGAGAACTTGATACAGGTCGAGGGTGTAATCAGGTTCGTACTCTACAACAAGCTGGAGCTACACGTTGGAGCTCCCATTTTGGCTTTGTGACTAGGTTAATTGAGATGTTTGGGGCCGCTAAGACAGTTCTTGAGAACATAATTGATAATGCAATTGACTCCAAAGTGCGTCTTCAGGCCGACAGTGCATATAATGCAATGATATCATTTGACTTTGTGTTTGCCTTGCACTTGTTATATGAAGTAATGGGAATCACTTATATACTTTGTCAAGATCTTCAACGCAAATTGATAGACATTTTAAATGCCATGAGTTGTCTCAATTTCAAAAGTGCTATTTCAAAAACTTAGAGAAGATGGGTGGAATACTTTTTTTTTTGAAAAGGTGATGTTATTTTATGGAGAGCATAAAATTGAGGTGCCTGAAATGAATGCTCAGTATAAACATTGCAAGCGTCGGTCTCGTCATCAAGATAGCATTACAGTTGAACATCACTACCGTATAGATGTATTTAATGCTACCATTGATTTTCAACTTCTTTAATAGTAGATTCTCTGAGCAAGCAACGGAGCTCCTCATCCTTAGCTCGACTTTGAATCCTATTAATCACTTCAAATCATTTAAAGTTGATGATGCTTGCACTCTGGCAGAAAAATTCTATCCTCAAGATTTTACTACTGCTGACTTGAGAGACTTGAGAAGACAGTTGGCACATTTTGAGCATAACGTTGTCTGTGATGAAGCATTTCAGAATATGTCTTCTCTTTCAGAATTATGTTGAATATTGGTTGAAACAAAAAAGGTAGAAAACTTTTTCTTGGTTGATAGATTGATCAGGCTTGTGTTGACTCTTCTTGTTTCCACGGCGACTACTGAGCGGGCATTTTCTGCTATGAAAATCGTGAAAAACTATTCTTCGAAACAAAATATGTAATGAGTTTCTTGCTGATTTCATGATCATCAAAATTAAGAAAAAACTTACTAGGAATATTGATTTAAATTCGATAATTGATGATGATTTCTACTCCTTGAAGGATTGAAAGGTTCAACTTAAGTAATGAGAGAATTGAACAAATTGACATATTTTAGCTTTCTTTTGGCAAATTTGTATACAATAGAGATTGTGATATAAAATCTCTCCTTTATTTTGGAACTTTTTATGTACATTTTTTAAGTATATGTTATAAAAGATTGCAGCCCTCCCCAAAATTTATTCCTGGTTCCGCCTCTGATAATTATATTTTTGCTTCCATTCTGGGTGAAATTCATCATAGTATTGACTACATGTAGGGCAATCTTGATTTTTATATATAAATCCATTTCTTGTGTTAAGAGCTTGCAAATTATGCATAAATGTTTCTCATGCAAAAGGAAATTTGTTCCTAGTTATTTTCATTTTAAAGTATTAGACTTCTTTCCTTTTTTCTTTTAATTTTTATTTTGTCTCCAGAAGGTTTATGGCCTTCAGTGACCTTCGAGAGCAAATGGAGGTCCCTGCCTATTTTAGCCGAAGGCTTGACGAAGCCTTTTTGTTGACATCAACTCTATTACAAAGCTCAGTTTGGTTGCAATATTTGACCGAGGAAAACAAAACTGATTTGCTTTGAAAAATGTTAAGGTTTAGTGACGCAGTTAAATGGTATTGCGGAGCTCTTTATGTACATAAAATTTAAGATTGTATTTGTATTAAAGGGTTGACTAATATTTTTGTTTGGCTGCAAATGGCCGCAAGCCGTAAGTCGTAAAATGAAAACGAAAAAAATTACTGTAGCAATGGAAAAGTATATCATGTTTTACGGTGTTTAGTTGGTAATATGAAAGTGTAAGTGGGAAAGCTTATTGTGTTTTATTGTGTTTGGTCAGTAATGTAACAGTGTAAGTGAAAAAATTGACCACAAAATTAACTGTAGCAGTGATTTAAAAATTATTTTATTTTTATTAAGACATGGACCACTATTCAAAATTAAAATGTATTATGAAAAACATTAATAAATTAATAGAATAATAATAAAATTAATGTAAGATTATTAAAATTTCTAATAAAAATTGCAAATATATATATAATTAATGAAATAATAACAAATTAATAACCTAATTTCATTAAAATAACATATTAATTACATATTAAGAATAGTAATAAAATAATAATAAATAGTAATATAATATTGATATAATTAATAAATTACAATATTAATAAAATATTTGTATATTATTCGTATATTATTATTAAAATATTAATATAAAATTATTATGAGAAAAGGGGAGGGCCGGGGTGCTTTTGCAAGTGAAAAATGCCAAGTATGAGGCCCACTTAATTTGCAAAAGATTTTGCAAATTGCAAAGACAACCAGGAAAATTAGGAAAACCTCAAAAAAAATTTAGTATTTATTTGCAATATGAAAACTTTTTATTTCACCAAATAGTTAATTTTGTGGCTAACTTTTTCACTTACAACTTACACATTACGACAATCAAACACCGTAAAATATAATACACTTTTCACTTACAACTTTATATTACTAACCAAACACCGTAAAACTTACATACATGTAACTCATTTACAACCCTAAATTTTTTTACCAATTACGACTTACGAATTACGACAACCAAACAGACCCTAAGTCTAAACCACAACATTCTTTCACCTGAAGGTGGAACAGTAATTCATAACTTTACAAGTAACCTACCATCCACTGACATTTTGTGTGTGATCAATTGTCACAAGAGTAGGTTTAGAGAACAATATACAGCTTCAATTGCCTCGCCTTACCAAAAGGAATTCAGAAGTTAGTGCTTGATATGTACAGGCCATCTTTTCCGCACGCATCAATTTTGAAATTTCAAACACTTTGTAGACCTTTGATGGCAGATAAACAATGTACGACGTAGCTTTCCAGATCACATTTACAACAGCTAGATAGATACTGCCATCCAGGCGGGGTTGGTGTCGATGTTGTTGACAACGGCGCCGCATCGGACCGTCGAGTGGCCAACGCCCAATCGCCGGCGGTTTCCGCCGCCGGATCGAGGTAAGAGAAGAATTCGGTGGTCGGGTCTGGCTCCATGAAGGCGCGGAAGTTTTTGAGGAAACTCGAGAGGAAAGATGATATTTTTATTTTTTATTATTTTTTCCCCTTCTGCAAGTTTAGTTTTTATTAGAGAAGCTAAAGCCCTAAGACACGGGAGTGAATTATTGTAGGATTTGTTGTTGCCGAGTTTTAGAAACGGGTCGGGTTCAATGATATCAAAGCCCAGTAAGAAACTTGTTAATTAAAATCAAGATTAGTGTTACGTAATTAATTGGCCCAACCGGCAACAGTTGTTCGCAATTAGGGAATAAAACTTTAACAATATACTTATCAATAAATCCGACCCGTTTGAGGATTTGACCCGGCCCAACCGTTCTTTTAGTCCCATCGGCACTCTCGTCTCGCTTCTTTTCCCAAACACTGAACCTTAGCCCTAACTCACGAAGACTTCGACTTCGGCGGCGGCGGTTTCGAGGCCACCGGCGAGCTCCACATAGATCTTGAGTGCCGTTCTGTACGTATCCTTAATCGATCTTTCCGTTAAATATTTATATTCTTTTATCTGCTCTTTGTAATCCAAGTGTTTGGTGATTTGTCTATAAGAAGTTATGTGCCCTCAATTTATTCGATTTTATTTTTCTATGGTTTTGCTATATTTCGTGTTTCTGTACACATCCTTGAATCTATAATTGCCTTTAATTTTTCATATATTTTTGTGTTTAGGATGCTATGGTGTTTATCAGAGACCTTATTTAAAAATAAAAAAAGAAGAACTTTTCCTTCTCATTTTTTTAGTGGTTTTGGAGAGGGTATTTGAGTTTTATTAGTGAGTTGGAGTTAGATTAGATTAAATAAAGGAAAGTGCTCCTTAGCTAATGGCTTCTGCCAGCAATTATGATTAACCCAACGCAAAATAATTGTTTGACCATTAAAATGAGCTACTTTAATGTAATTTTTTGTATAAAGATTATTTTTTTTTATTACGTATGTCGCATAACTATCTGTAATTGAATACAATTTTTTGATTTTTGATTATGCACGTTTGTATACCCATTCGTCATTGGATACCGGTTTTCATTGCAACATTTGGCTACTTGTATTTCAATCGATGGTAACTGGGGTTTTTTTCCCCCTTTCCATCCTCTCTTTTGAAGAAAATGAGAACTTATTTTGCCTCTTAATAGCTAAGTGATGAAACTTTTCTTCTTGGCAGCCATTGAGCAAACAAATGAGCTAATTGTATATATGGTTACATATTTTTTAATTTTTTTGAGAAACAACTACAGATTTTGCAATTCTTTAAGCATTTTACTTTTTAAGTGTGATTTGCTGCATATGGAAGTTAAACCAACTATCATATAGCCCTAGCAGGAAAGAAAATTTCTCAAAACATGACAACTCCTTGCCTTGAGCAGCTGAGCTATAACTTTCCCGATCATAACCCCATAAATGCTTCTCCAAGTTATGCAAAATCCCGTTTCTTTCTATATCTGATCTACAATTTTTTTATGATTAATTTTACTCTTTAATTCTCCAAAACTAATAAATAAATCTATGCATGCCAAAACTAAAAATAGTTTGTTAAATTAAAATGAGCGATAGTTTCCTGGTATTTATTCTTTGCTTTTTTCTTACCTATACTAATTGAATTTGTGAGAGTTGGTGATTTGTAGTTTAGAATGGTGTCTTGATGTCTAGAAGTTGATGACTTGTATTTTCCCACTTTTTTTTTTCTTGCAACACCTTTTTACAGTACACATTACTTAAAAGAGAGTAAGAGAGAATAGTCTTGCATGAAACACATGCAAGTGTTGAAATTTGAGTTTTATTAAACAACCAAGGCTTGTATAGTTTGATGCTTAGTCATCACTAAAGATAATTTGACTTATTTAGCCAATTTTTGAAGTATTTATTTATATATAGATTGGTAGCAGAAGCAGGGGAATTGAATTACTCTAAGATTAGTAATATATTTGAATTATCATACAATTAATATAGTGCAATTTCTTGATTTCTCTTTCACAGTGAAAATCCGGATACTTGGTACCCAGTTGGCACATAGGATTGTAGAAAAATGTTGACGATTGTTAGAAGAGGGTCAACAGGTATGTGTGCTATTTTGAACTCTAAAGCTTATGTTCAATCTGTAGATACAGTTATTGTTTATCTTTCCAAATTATCTATATACTGTTTGATCTTAGTCACCACAAATTATGTATAATATTGATGTATGTTTTTTTGTGAGCATGTATGTAATATTCATCTTTCATAAAAATGCACGTAAGTTGATGTAATCATCATACATTTTTAAAATTTAAGCATTCAGTTTTTTTTTAATTATTTGCTACTATTTGTATTTTTTGTAATCATTAGAGTTGCTACTTTTCAGAAATAAAAGCTTGTGAAGTTTAAACTTTTTGCTTCAGAGCCTACTTTTTGCATTTTTGTTCAAGGATTGATTTCCTTTGTTCTATGTGTTGACTTTTCAAAACATTAGGCTCTTAGACAATTCTGGTACCAAACTGATATCATTGACTTGTACAAAATAGTTGGTCGCTCCTTGTTTGGGAGCCTCAGCAACAACATGTCGGGCACAATGACAACTCCTCTCGAGATTACATCAAGTCTGAGTGCCAGCAACAACCTTTTCTCTCAGGTATGCTACTGTTGCTTCTTAATTCATATTTTGATTGTTATTTGTTTGACTTGGCTTGTATAATGCATCTTCTTTTGAGCTCATCAGTTTTCATCTCTGGCTTTTACGTTCTCTGTCTATTAAAATATTTTGTATCATTTTCTCGGTGCTCCGTATGTATGCTTAAGCAACATAGTTGTTACTCTGTGTAAGCCACGTACTGTACGTCGAAACAAAGTTCTCCCTCTCTTCTTCAACATTTCAGGAAGGTTGTAACTTTGTTTAGGATCAAAATCATACATTGCTTAAACAATGTTGAATTGGTGAAGCCCGAGTTGTGTGGCAGCTCTAGATAGACAGAAATAGTTTTCCTGGCCCTTTTCTTAAGCTCTGTATGGTCTTCTCGAGGAAGAACTTATGTCATACTTCTGATGAAAGGGTATTGTACATAATTTCTCTATCTGATCCCCCAAGATGTTATGTATCATAATGTCTGTCTTTAGATCCTTTCAACTAAACTGAAATTACATTTTTATTTGTTGACGTTGGAAATACTTCCATATCAGCTTTCTTAATTAAACTCACATTTGACTTTAAGTACTCGACTGAAAATGCACAATGCTGCTGGTTGACAAGGTTATGTTTGACTTCCGAACCTTTCACCTGTCAGAAATATCCATGTAATTGATCACACAATTGAGAAGCATTTGTCGGATATAGGGAAATGCATTCATTTGTGAGAAAAAGAGAATAAAAAGAAATAAAATAATCTGCTCTCAACGCAGCCTTTTCGGCTAACATATACATTAGCACAAGAAATACACAGTTGTGAATGCATATTATTGTGATTAAAATGCTAAGTCTGCTTCTTACATTGGTGCAGCAACATAGAACCTTCATTCAGATGAGAACCAACCTCAAAGTGGTTGACAACTCTGGTGCAAAACGAGTTATGTGCATACAATCTCTGAAGGGAAAGAAAGGGGCGAGACTGGGTGACACCATCATCGCATCCGTGAAGGAAGCACAACCAAAGGGCAAAGTGAAGAAAGGAGAGGTGGTCTATGGCGTGGTGGTCCGTGCTGCCATGCAGCGAGGGCGTTGTGATGGCAGTGAGATAAAGTTTGACGACAATGCGGTGGTCCTTGTTAACAAGCAGGGAGAGCCAATCGGGACTCGAGTTTTTGGGCCCGTTCCGCACGAACTCAGGAAGAAGAAGCATGTCAAGATTCTAACTTTGGCAGAGCATATAGCTTGAAATGCATTATGTAGGATATTGTTCTTGCTTCAGGTTTCTGACAGTTCCCTTGTTCTGAGTTTTTTCGAGTGCGAGTCAGAGTAGCTCGGATACAATTTATGTATGTTTTGTTGTTTTCTATTGAATAATATGAATTTGATTGCTTGGAAACAAATTATGGAATGATTATAGAACTTTTGGTCAAGGGTTGATTTTTCATCAAAAATAGATTGTGTATTTTATTTCTTCAGTCTCTCTCTGATCCAATAATATGAGAAGTTTTATCTGTTTTGTAATAATAATAGAAGGTTATTCAAAAACTGTATATAATCCTATTTCATTTATATATGCAATTGTCTAACTTTATTCTATAATAATTTCTTTTGAATATTCCTAATGATCCTGATTCAAACAATGTTGTGCTAAAACGGCAATATCACATAAGAAAATAATATTTGATGTTTTTCTCAGGAAACCAACCAAAAATCAGAGAATATTATGATTTTATTTTATTTTCTTTTTTGCATACAAACCTGGAAATAGACAACTCTAAATCAAGTAACTATGTTATTAATTGCGGAAATAAATTGCTAAAAAAAGGTAAGTGTAGTTGTTGGGAGCCAATTAGGGCATGATCTGGAATCAAAGGTTTTCAGGAACTAAAATTGAAAACAAAAACTTTGAAGAAAATTAGGTAAACAATCTAAGCTATCGATACAGTCAAAATCAATAAAAAGAATGAATATTTTAACAGTAAAAACTTCAAATGCAATATATTGTTGGAAATTTGTTTTTAAACTTCCTTTTTTGAAAAAAACATGAGTTTCGAAAAAAAAAGATTTATTTATTTCCTTTATTTTTAGCTTTTATGTGCTAATTAAATTCTAGAGAATAACAGCTCATTTAATTTTTATTAAAACTTTTAGCTGTTGTAAAATTAATCATGAAATTAAACATGATTAATTAGTTATTATGTGTGTATTGGTTGGGTATATGCCATTATGCATATACGAGAAATTCTTTTCCTTTAAAGGGGGTGAATTTTTTGGATAGTGATATACAGAGGAAAAAAAAATATATATCTCATCCCTCTTTCTTAACTAACAAATATTTTCTCTATTATTAAATTATACTACATGGGCAATCTGAAGAGTTATTCGGGTCATAAGACTGGGCTGGTCGTGCACTGCTTAGTGTCAGCTACTCGGGGGTCATTTTACTGCTACATGTGTGATGTCTTGAAGGGCTCGCACGAGGGCGGAAGTCAGATTTTGTAGGGTAGAGTTTACTCGACTTGACCTCTTTAGTTTTTAAATATTATGCAGTACAATTGTCCGATTAAATTTGTTTAATATATGTGTTGATGAAAATATCCCCAACAGTCTACAAAATTTGATTTTTAGAAAAAGCAAATGTTGGAAATGACTAAACATTAATACTTATGTCAAGTTCTTCCTATTTTGATATGTGTGGAGCCATTTCGTCTGTTCCATGCTATAATCCATATCCCTTGACCTCTCAATCTCCATCAAATTCATGATTATAATATTTTTGCTTCCATTCTGGGTGAAATTCATCATTGTATTGACTAGATGTAGGGCAATCTTGTTTTTTATATATAAATCCATTTCCTGTGTTGTTAAGAGCTTGCAATTTATGCATAAATGTTTCTCATGCAAGTGGAAATTTGTTCCTAGTTATTTTCATTTTTCCTTCTAATTTTTATTTTGTCTCCAGAACATGATCCAAGGTGTATGGCCTTCAGTGACCTTCGAGAGCAAATAGAGGTCACTGCTTATTTTAGGGTCTGTTTGGTTGTCGTAACGGGTTGCAAGTGAGTTTTAGTTGAGTTACGTAAGTCTTTTACGAATTACGGTCCAAACAAACGCCGTAGTTGTAACTGGATAGTAAGTCATTTACGAATTACGGAGTTTTACGCGAAACAAACGGCCCCTTAGCCGAAGGCTTGACAAAGCCTCTTGTTGACATTAACTCTATTACAAAGCTCAGTTTGATTGCAATATTTTTCGACTGAGGGAAACAAAATTGATTTGCTTTGAAAAATGTTAAGGTTTAGTGACACAGTTAAATGGTATTGCCTCCCTCTTTATGTACATAAAATTTAAGATTGTATTTGTATTAAAGGGTTGACTAATATTTTTGTTTGGTTGCAAATGGTCGCAAGTTGTAAAATGAAAATGAAAAAAATTACTGTAGCAATGGAAAAGTATATTTTGTTTTATAGTGTTTGATTGGTAATATGAAAGTGTTTGTGGGAAAGCTTATTGTATTTTACAGTGTTTGGGCAGTAATGTAAAAATGTAAGTAAAAAAATTGATCACAAAATTAACTGTAGCAGTGATTTAAAAATTATTTTATTTTTATTAAGACATATAAAAAACATTAATAAAATTAATAGAATAATAATAAAATAAATGAAAGATTATTAAAATTTCTAATAAAAATTGCAAATATATATATAATTAATAAAATAATAATAAATTAATAACCTAATTTCATAAAAATAACATATTAATTAAATATGAGAAAAATGTATATCAGCCTGCAGCTGAGAGAACTCTCTCAGCTTGCGGTGACGTGGCTCAATTTTGTCACCCCAGTAAATTGCGGCCCGCTTATAGGAAGAAGTTAAATTACTAAATATCCCTTATGAAAAGCTACTCTTTCGGTAACTTTCGTTATTGTTTATTATTATTTCCCCACAAGACAATTTTTTGACCGCTCGTTGTCAGATTTAGAAAAATAAAAAAATTTAGACCAATGATTATTTAAAAATTATAAGAGAATAAAAAAACAAATAATTTTTAAAACACTGCCACCAAGGTCGCAGTCATTTACAATACAAATGTAAAAAAACTGCGACCCGAGACGACACAGCGACCAAGGTCGCAGTCATCTACAATACAAATGTAAAAAACTGCGACCCGTTTCGACACTGCGACCAAGGTCGCAGTCATCTACAATACAAATGTGAAAAACTGCCACCCGTTTCGACACTGCGACCAAGGTCGCAGTCATCTACAGTGTACACTGCAAACATAACAAACTGCGACTAGGGAAATTAAAAAACAGATGACGTTAAATACACTGCGACCATGGTCGTATGACACTACAACGAATATTGAAACAACTGCGACCCGGGACGACACAGCGACCAAGGTCGCAGTCATCTACAATACAAAATGTAAAAAAACTGCGACCCGGGACGACACAGCGACCAAGGTCGCAGTCATCTACAATACAAATGTAAAAAACTGCGACCCGGTTCGACACTGCGACCAGATCTGTAAATTTATAATTTTTAAACAAATTTTTTTAAACAAAATGATCGGGTGAAATTTTAGAGCTGAAATTTTTTTTGAAAGGCAACTTTTTTACATAAGGTAAAAAGATGTGACAGAGGGTATTTTCGGAAGATACAATGTTGACATGACTGACATTAAATTAGGCGGGATTTTTCATCTTTTTGTCCGCCAAAATTTATGACAGGTATGTGGCTATGATGTTGTCACGTCTGCCGGCTGAGAAACTCTCTCAGTCTGCCGGCTGAGGTACAGTAACCCCATTAAATATTAAGAATAGTAATAAAATAATAATAAATAGTAATATAATATTGATATAATTAATAAATTACAATATTAATAAAATATTTGTATATTATTATTAAAATATTAATATAAAATTATTATGAGAAAAGGGGTGAGCGGGGATGCTTTTGCAAGTTGGAAATGTCAAGTGTGAGGCCCACTTAATTTGCAAAATATTTTGTAAATTGCAAAGACAACCAAACAAGAGAAATTGGGAAAACCTTAAAAAAAAAATTACCATCTCCAATCTTGATCTTTACACTTCAAACTGTTTCTTTCCGGGAGCTGTTTGGATTCAAGGAATTGGGCGGAAGTGAGGAAGTGGGAAGTGTCTTTTCCCATTTCCGCTGTTCATCCAAACACCGGAAAAGAAAAATGGAAAAAATTCTTTTCCTATCCTCTTTTCTCTTTTACACAACCATTTCCTCACTTCCAGAGTGCTACAGTTAATTTTGTGGTCATGTAAATCTCATTTGTAATAAGTTGTAGCACAAAATAGTTAATTTTTTGCTCATGCAAATCTTACTTGCATTCTGATTACAGTCCAATTTTTATTTTTCTTAATTAATTTTTATTTTAATATTATTTTGTGGTCAACTTTGTGGTCAACTTTTCCACTTCCACTTCCACATTACCATTCAAATACCGAAAAAGACATAACATTTTTCAAACCACACTTCTCAATAACATCCAAACACCGGAAAACTTACTAACCAATTCCCAAGTTCTAAAGGGAACTATTACCACTTCCTCACTTCTTCACTTCCACCCTTAACCAAACAGGGTGGCCTGTCAGTTGTGAAGAGCTTTGAAGGCTATATTTGCATTTGGGCTGTAACATGTTTTGTGATTTTGAAAATTTGAAATTTCATGATACTTTTTTTTTTTTTTTTTTCAAAACGCTTGAAAATTCATGCTATTTTAGTGAATTTGAGCCCAAACCGAAATCTAGAGGTTGCAAAAATATCTCTTATCTCCTCTCCATATCTTCAGTCCCTCAGTTCTTTTCTCTCCCGCCCAAAAAATACAAAAATAAATAAATAAATAAATAAAAAATATGTCCCTTCTTCAATCCCTTCACCATCCAATTCTCTGCTCCTCCTCTCAAAACCCCCAACCCCTCCCTCGTTCACCCCGCCGACGGCGACCCCTTCTCCTCCTCCAGTTCCGAACCTCCCGCTGCCGAAACCTCCACTACCTCAAAACCCTCGGCGTCGCGCCCCCGGCCCTTCGCCACCCGCCGAAACTCTCGACTGGATCCTCTCCATTGTCGACTTCCTCAAATCCAAAGGCTTCTCCGACTCCGACTTCCCTCGCCTCTCCTTTCTGGCCCCCTCGGTCTTCTCCTCGACCGACATTGACCGCACTCTCGCCCCAGTCTTCTCTTTTCTCTACAACGACCTCTCGGCCTCGCCCCAGCAAGCCCGCGGGCTGCTCCTCCGCTGCCCAAGTCTGCTCACCTCCAACGCAACTTATTGCCTCAGGCCGACCTTTGACTTCCTCAGCGAGCTGGGGATCAAGAACCTCAATGCGCCCACGAACCTGAATGCGCATTTGCTCAACACTCCCATCGAGAAGCTCGTGGCTAAAATTGAGTTTCTGGAGGATTGGGGGCTTGACAGAGAGGATGCGCGCGAGGTTTGTGCTCGGTTTCCTGCGGTTTTCGGGTACAGCGCGGAGAACAACCTGAGGCCAAAGGTCGAATACTTGGTGTACGAGATGAGGAGGTCTGTGCAAGAGGTGAAGGAGTTCCCGCAGTACTTTGCGTTTAGCTTGGAGAGGCGAATTGTGCCGAGGCACTTGCATTTGAAGCAGAGGGACGTGAAAACTGCATTGAAGAAGATGTTGTTGTGCAGTGATAGCAAGTTCTATGCTAAATGGAAATGAACTTATTTGATATTTTCATGTAATAATATATAATGAAACGAAATCTATTGAAAAATCACCAGTAATCCCCACAAGAACAGGAACCATTGCTGAAATGGCGAAACTTGATCCGATCCCTGATGACAATATTTCTATCGTAGATCCTTGATAAGAGTTTCATTCGCGCTGCGGTAGTTTTTACAAGCCCTCAAGTTCTTTACAATCAGGATCTCCTCTCCTGCTTTCGTGCTGATCAATCAAAATGCCACAGCGAGCTTCTCGCTGTGGTGATTCAATTGTGAAGCCTTCTCCTCCTCCTCCATGTCGAGCTGAACTTCACAGAACTTGTGCTTGTGACCTTCCGCCTGCAATCTCTCCGCAACTTCCCCTCCCGTTTTCGATATATGTGTTCGCTCTCTTGGTGTTTGCTATCCCTGCCTCAAAACTCATGGAGCACTCCCTTCACTTCCATCCTTCTGCAGCCTGGCAGTTTCCGAATCTTTTCCAGGCCATCAACTATCTAATTATCGCTTTCTTTTCCCAATTCTCATCTGATGCATACACATTTCCCTTCAGAACGTAGCTGTCGCCGCTGCCAGAATCCAATTCGAGATGCTGCGTCTCCTCAATCAATCGCTTAGCTCGATCCATGTCTTTGTGAAATCTCCATGCCCAGATCAAATTCCTCCATACAATTGAATCTGGTTTGATGGGCATCCTTCTGACGAACCCTTCTGCCTCTTTCACGTGCCCGGCTAGCAAATTCACCATGCTGCCGTAGTGCTGAATCTTGGGCTTCAGCCCAAACTTGTGCATGTTGTTGTAAATCTTGTAGCCTTCGGCTACCCATCCCGAGCTCCTGCAGGCAGAGAGAACCCCAGTAATGATTTTCTCATCTGTCAGTTCTTCCATTCGACCGAACAATTCGAGAGCATCCTGCGACCTCCCGAAACTCGCAAGCCGAGCAATCATTGCAGTGGTTGATAACAAACCCTCAAAGACTCGCTCCGCAAGATCAATCCGGCCTCACTTGTAGGGCATATCAATCAGCGCAGTGACTACATTGGGCTTGGACGCAATCCCGAGCTAAGTGGCTACACAGTGCGCTTTGCAGCCAGCACCAAGAGCTCCGAAATCGGTGCAGGCTCCAAACGAGGACACGATGATGGTGTCGTTGGGTGTGATGGGCGTCGAGTCGGCGAGCCGGAGAGCAAGATCGGGGCGGCCGGAGTCGGCAGCGGCGGCGATGGCGGAGGTCCAGTGACGACGTCGCGGTCTCGGTGAGACATTTGGTCGAACAGGTGGAGGGCGGAGTGGAAGAGGGGGGAGCAGGCGTAGAGGTGGATGAGGGAGTTCTGGACGCGGCGGTCGGGGGGAGGCGCCGGACTTGACGGCGAGGGCGTGGATCTGGGGGGAGGCGGAGGGGGAGCGAAGGTGGGCGGCGGCGGAGAGGAGGGAGGGGAAGGTGAGGTGGTTGGCGGGAGAAGGAGGCGGTGGGAGAGGAAGAGGAGAAGAGGGCGGTGGCGGTGAGTTGATGACGGGAGCTTGGGTTTGGGTTTGGGTATGGGTGGTATAAAGAGGTTTTTTATTTTTATTTTATTTATTTTTATTTTTATTTTTTTGGGGATGCAACAGAGGCAAAATTCAAATACATTCGGGACGGGAGCGGATACTTCCGCCCAAAAAGATGATGAAGGCACTCCAAGATTCCAAGATCAAGGCACTCTAATTTTTGATAAAGACACCTAAAAAAATGGCAAAATAAACCTCTCTTTTTTTCTCCTCCCCCGCTCTCCCATGGTGGTGACCCCCGGCCTCCCCTCTCGCTGACAACCACCCCCTCCCCCTTGGTCTCTCCCTCATCGGCGAACCCCCTCCTCCCCTCTCGTCGACGACCACCCCCTCCCACCTCGATCTCCCCCTCACCGACGAACCCCCTCCTCCCCTCGGCCTCCCCTCCCCCTCAGATGAACCCCCTCTCCTCCGGAATCCTCCTCCCCCTCCCACGATCTCCCCCTGGCCGAACAGATGGGAGCAGGGGGTTAGGCGGGGGGGGGGGGGGGGGGGATCAGGGGAAGGGGGAGATTGAGGGGAGCAGGGTGAGGCCGGAGATGGGGAGGAAGAGAGGAGGCACCGAGGAGTAGGGTTCGTCAGAGAAAGAGGAGGGAGATCGGAAGAAGAATAAAGGAGGAAAGAGAGAGAAGTATTTTGAATTTTTCACAAATCCTAAAAAAAAAAAAATAATGATACACTTGTAATAACTTATGTGGTGCCTTCATTATTTTTTGGAGTGAAAATATATGCCCCCCCGTCATGACATTGTTAGAGGAGCTTGGGAGATTAAGAGATGAAAATGGACAGGGCCTGAGTTCTAGATGTTGGCGTGCAATGATGGGCTTCGAAGAACTATGAATCTAGCGATAACCTTAGAAAATATTGAGAGAGAAAACAAGTTTTCTAAGAAAATAAAGGAATAAAATTGTCCAAAAACAATAAAATTAAACAAGAAATTCATTGTTGAGTTTTTTCTCCCTCACATATTTTAATCAAAACCAATGGAGAGAAGGTTTTCTTCTGTGTTCCGTACATTTGTTCGTCCGTCTGTCTTTTCCTCTCTCAGCTCTTTTTTCTTTCACCTTTCTTCTTCCTCCTAACTGAACAGTCAGTTTCCCACCGACAGCGACGGTACACTAATAATAAAATGATGAGAGATTTTCTCTCGCGATTTATATAAAAACTTTGTTGATCCGTCCCTCTATCTTCATCTGCGAGAGAGAGCAGCATCGTTTTCTTCTTCCTCTCTCTCCTCCTCGTTCTCCTCTTCTTGACTGATCGGTCAGTTTTCACCGAGTAGACTAGTAATAATTTAATCAAAATAAGAGATGTTTTTTCTTGTGACTCATTTAGAAATTTTGTCTTTCCGTCTGACCGTCCGTCCCCCTGGCTCTCCCCTCTCCTCTCCGTCTTCAACCCACCTCTTACTCACCGTTGTCACTGTCGACGGTCATTTTTTTCACCGACTGATAGTGGTAAACTCGTAATAAAATTCTCAAACAGAAAGAAGCAGAAGCCAGTTGCCCCGAGCTAACGCTCTGTTCTCTTTGACTTTCAATTAAAAATGACAGAGACTCGAGTAACACCTCTTCCACTTCCCTTAAAAAAAAAATAATAATAATAATTATTTTTTTCAGTTTAAAATCTGGATGATTTTTCCGATCCAACAACTCCCTCATTGACAAACTCACACGATCTCTCAGGCTGGTCTAAATTGGAGAAATTTCCGTCATTTTTTTCTTGCAATTTGAAGAATTTTTTCAGAGAAAATGAACAGCAGTAGGAAAGGGATGGGGAAAGCTTCCCAATTCTTCCTCGTTCTGCTGTCTTTTGGTTTCTTCATCGCGACCTACAACCTCGTCACGCTCGTCATCCACAACTGAATCAGGAATCGGCGGCCGGGGAGCTGATGGGCGCCAGGACCCGCGAGATGCGCGACGGCGGGGCGACGAAGAGGCAGCCTCCGGCGGCGACGGGGGGCCCGAGGAGGTCCTTCCACGTGGCGCTGACTGCGACGGACGCGCCGTACAGCAAGTGGCAGTGCAGGATAATGTACTACTGGTACGGGAAGATGAAGGAGGCGGAGGAGTCGGAGATGGGCGGCTTCACGAGGGTGCTGCACTCTGGGAGACCCGACGAGCTCATGGGCGAGATCCCGACGTTTGTCGTGGACCCTCTCCCCTCCGGCATGGATCGGGTGAGGTTTGCTCATTCTTGAATTATTACAAAATTTGATGATGCAATTCGAGAGTTACCTTTCTTGCAAAATTATAGCTTTACATGCCTTGTTTTTTAGAATTTTGTTATATTTAACAGGGAGCGCTCTCCATATCGAAATGCACTCCATAGGGCTTAGATGATTGATCATGATGATGATTGAAGTTTTGTTATTGGTCTATCTTCAATATACTCACGGTTTTCTTATGTAATACTTGTTAGGAATAGATTATGGTGAACATGGAAGACTTTGCTACATGCCCCATTGTATTAATCTTTTGTCAAGCTCACAAGTCACAACTTGATTACTTATTTGTTGAAGAATTTATAGTAATTTGTGAGATAGGATCGAATTACAATATGGTTTGGCACATAAATTTGCCTCATTGGTGGATGTTCTTCAAGTCCTTGCGCTCTTTCCTCTTGGTATATGCACTTTACTACTTTACAAACTTGTTAGGATATTGTAACCTCTTTGTGATGAGGACATCACGCCAGTTCCCAGTTATCTTTTCATGTCTTAGCTTATTTAGAGGATTTTGTGTTTTGTTTATCTTACTTTTAGTACCACATCGGTTATATCCGAGGAGTTCACTTTGTAAGAGCCTATATAAAGAGGCTCAACTCAATAATCAAGGGATAATTGAATGATTAAAATTTCCTCAAATTATCTGGCTTAATTCTTGAGTTTATTTGCTCTCGAGTTTTGGGGTGAGAAGCCCGTGTAAGGGGTGGAAACCCAAAATCTTATCTTGTTCTCAATTTCAAATTTTGGTTACGATTTGAAGGTGATTGCGATCCAAGTTGGTATTACATCATTTTAGTAACAGAGCCCTGGTTTTCAATCCCCTTCAAATTTTTCCTTTTCTAAATTTCTCTTCCACTCTCCAAACCTTAGATCTACATCAGCTCCAGATTTAGATCCAAAAAAAAAAATCCTCGAAAATCTCACAAAATTCCAAATCTACACTGTTCACCCATCTCTGAATTCCCCTCCCACAAAATTCCGCCGCCACCTTCACCGTCGTCCCGAACCCACCACCTCCGCCTTACCATCACCGTCGCCACCAACGACACCAGATCTCCGACGAATATATAGATCGAGATCCTGTCGCGGTCGCCGCTTGGAAATCGCGATCGAAGATCGGAAGAACCGCGTTGAAGTGCCACTGTCATCAGAGCTTCGTCGACGCTCCTATAGACTTGTCGGAGTTTCCAATGCTCCGTTGTCCTTAACCGACTTCACCGTTACGGCTTCACTCTCCGCCGTCTTCACCACGGTGCCTTCGCCACTTCCGTCTTCTTCTTCTTCACCTCCTCTACCTTCGCCTTCGCCGCGCAGATCTGAGGAGATCTCCACGCTGTGACGCTTCCCCTACCTTCTCTATCCAAGTCCCCACCCCATCAAGCGCTGCCAGCAACCTCCACCAACGACAACAACTTCCGGCGTGCCTTCGTCGACGCAGTACATCTTTCTCTCCCGCAGTCGTCTTCTCCTGGACGGAGGATCTTGCCGGAGGAAACCGCCGCCGTTCGCCGCCATCACCATTGGGGATCAACCCCACCATCACCATCCACGTCCTCCGCCGCCGCCGACAGCCACGTCCTCCGCCGCCATCATCGCCAGACCGGACGAAGCAGTCGCCGTCGCCGTCGTCGTCCCCTCCCACCAACATCATCTACAACCACAACGTGAAAGTCCACTGAAACACCAGATCCGATCATCGCCGGCGCTGATTGGGGCAAATCCGAACGGATCCAGTGCCTTCGTCAGAGATCCTCGCCGGTTTCCCACTCACCGTCCTCACCTCCGCCTTCCAGTGCCACCAGCGCCCTCATCGGAACCCTCTGAAAGCTTCGCCGGGCAACCTCGAAGTTCCTCGCTGATCAATTCCGCCGGAGCTTCGCCGGTTCTTCACCACCTTCGCTGTTGACGGTTCTCCGCCTTCCCCTGGCCGAGCTTCGTCTTCAATTCATCCGCCCTGGCTGCAGATCGAAAGAGGGAGGAGTGAGCTCGTGTGGGCTCCGCTGAAGAGGGTATCAGGGGATAAGTGATTCGGGTCGGGTCTATCTCATCGTACCCGAACCCGACCCAAACTAGTGGTCTATCCGCTCCAAGCTGAGCAGATCAAGCCCGGTACTGAACCGGGTCTGGCTCAACGAGAATCCAGACCAGACCAAGTCTGGTTCAATTCAGTTCGGCTGCAAATGATATCTTTCGGAGGCTGTTCAGAGCTCGTTTGAAGTCCAAATCGAACCGTTTTCGAAGCAGCGGATTCGTGGAGAGCAACACTACACATCTACAGCCTTTATATCCTAGTTCAAGTTTCGGTCGTCTGTCAGGTTCAGCTCAGCAGATCAACGCACCAGAGTTTGTTTCTGCCCCGATTAAAGCCTGATTTGCTCCATTCTCGAGGTGATATCCTAACTTGACTTGAATCGTTAACTGTTAGATTACTTGCAACTACTATATGGATTGCTATAATTTGTTGGTTGAATTGTTATTTGCTTCGATCTAGTGGTTGCATCAACATTTATCGCTTTTTCATCATTTTAGGAATGCATTTTCTTTGCATTTAGAATTTAAACTTTAAGGTATTTTTGTTTAGTGTATACATTTAGTTTAATTAACTCTAGGGTCTCCATTGCATCTGCTTGTTTGCTTGAGTCATCATGACTAGTCAGCAGTATAGGGACCCCCACTTAGACCAGCTACACAAACTCCGTCAGGGTCATATGTCCGTTCATGACTATATTGCCATGTTTAAGGACTTAACCCATCGCAGTGACGTGAGAGAGCACCCTTCTGAGACTCTAATTAGGTTTGTTTGGGGTTTACGACCTAAAATAAAACGTGTTATGATTACTGGCCCTTATAACTTAGACACTGTTGAAGATGCTTTTGATGTCGCATTAAGGTTGGATTTAACTTTCAAAACACTAGTTGTAGGCTGTCTAAAAATGACTAACAGACCAGCCATTAAGGAAGCAGAGTCTCAAGCTCTAGACGCGAGAAATCGATGCTCGCGTCTCAGCATTAAGACGCGTTGGCTCTACACCCGCGTCTCAACGTTCAGACGCGTCGGCCCGAAGCCCGCGTCTCAGCATCAAGACGCGTCGGCCCGAAGCCCGCGTCTCAGCATCAAGGCGCATTGGCCCGACGCCCGCGCCTCAGCATCCAGACGTGAAGGCCCGAAGCCCGCGTCTCAAGGCGCGTTTGGCCCAACGCCCGCGTCTCAGTTGCAACTGCCCTGAATGCGGGGCCAGTCACCGCGCATGTAGCGGGTAGTGGCCCCTCATTCGGGAGCGTTTTCAGGAGGCACCTTCACCCCCTGAGATCCCTATAAATAGCCTTGTTTGCTATGAAGAGAGGATCGAAGCTAGGCTGGAGATCGGAGTTTTTGGAGAAGGGAGAGAACTTTGAGAAGATCGAATCCAGGTAGGAGGATCATCAAGAGAGAAGCACGACTCTTCAGCGAGCTTACTGAGTACTAGCCGCTCTTCGCCTACCTCCTCTTTGAGAGTTTTGGTAGACGGAGCTGAGTTACTCTTTCTACCGACCGAAGAGAAGACCCCCGACGGTCTAGGACGGTCATCTGGTCAACGGAGAACAAGATTCACTCTCCATCGCCACACGAAGAACCCAGCTTTAAACAAAGGGAAGATTCAGACATCCTCCCTCCCTTGTAACTGGAAAAGAGGGAAGAGTAGTTCTTTTGGTTGTAATCATTTCGCTTGAATCAAGGAAATCTTTTACAGCTAAAACCACTTTCTCCGACCACCAAACTTTCCGGCCCCCTACAAGAGATGGCGACTCCGCTGGGGAATACCTTCGTTACTGACGAGCGCACCGTGGTGCAAGATGACGTTCTCCGTAAGGGGAAAATGGTCGAATCCCTCGTCGTCGAGTTCGACCAGGCGAAGTATGAAGAGTTCCTCTCTTCTGGCTCCAAGAGCCCAAAGACCCGCGTCTGCCGCAGGGTCTCAAGTGGACAGCCCCCTGAAGCCCAATCTGAGGCTCTGTCGGGTGCTCCTGCTGCCCACTGTGCCAAGTTTGGTTCACGCGCCGACGCCTCCCAGAAGGCCCGCGTAACCTCAGACTCCTCTGCTGCGATCAACCGCGCCGCGCAGAACACACGCGCCAACGCCTCTCTGAAGGCCCGCGTGGTCCCCGGCACATCTACTGGTGCGATCGACCGTGTCGCACAGAACGCCCGCGTCAGCGTCTCTCAGGAGACCCGCGTGGCAAACACCCCTGGTTCTACAAACCAGGAAGTTGTTGGCTTCTCTCTTCCTCCACGGCGCAATCGGAATGCCGAGCGTCGACAGAGAAGACGCGCGCGTCAACACTCGGTCGGAACCGTTGGTTTTCTGACTGGGGTTGAACACAGCGTACGATCCGATGCCTTACCCGCACCTCGTCCAGTGCGAGAGATCCGCGTTTGGCGACCCAAACGCGAGACTCCCCAAGTTGAGCCTTCTGGAGACCAACTTGCCAAACGCCAAAGCGAAGCTTCTGCGTCTCGTCAAACGCAGGAAGCACGCGCCCATAGGCGTGGGGCCCAGCAGCCCACTCTCTCCCAAGTCTCTCTGCTCCAACGCAGCAGACAGCAACGCGAAAGTCGCGTCTCATATCAACAGAGACGCCAGACGCGCGTGACGCAGCCGCGACGCGACAGCCGCGTTTCTGAAACCTGTGTCCAGACAGCACAGCGCATGACTTCCTCCCGTCTTCCACGTCGCGAGGCTAGTCTATTTAATCCCTCTCCCACGGATTTGAGGGATTATTTGACAAGGAAAAGGAGTGCCAATCAGGCCACTTCTCCATGCTGCTGTCAACAGCTCATCCAGATGCTTACTGGATGCCATTGCGAGTCAGGCGTGCACCAGTCGTCTTTAATTAGACAGCTGACCCTGATTCCCCCGTCAGCCAAGAGAAGACGCTCCCACAGGAGGAGAACCTTCTCTGACATCGAGTACCCGGAGCTCACTGCAAATATGACAAGCAGGAGTAAGGGAAAACAAATTGCAGTCAGCCCAGATGACTCCGAGTCTGACTCTGTACCGGAAGGAGTGTATCAACACACTCGCACCCGGACGGGGGCCATTCCCCCAATTGACTATAATGCCTTAGCCCGCGGCATTAGAACGGGTGATTCTCACTCTGCCGTAGTGGGGTCGCAAGCTTCAAACTCTTCCGTCGAGAAGGAGGCTTCCGCCTACATGGCAGACACTCCTGAGGAGACGGCCAGGCGTTTAGAACAGACGCAGAAGCACCAGATGGATATAATCGCCTCTCAACAGAGATCCATTGACTCCCTCAAGCATATGCTTGAGAAATTGCTTGAAGAAAGAGCGAGATCTCCTCCTAGACGACCGAAGGGGAAAGGGAGAAAGGGAGGAAGCCCACCCTCCGAATCTTCTGACGAGACACGACGATCTACCTCGGATGTGTCCAAGCCCTCGTCGCAGGCAAGAAGCGACCAGACCCCGGGAAAGGCTCATGCTAAAAGAATGAGTCAACTGGAGCAGCGCCTCGAGGCCCTTACCAACCGTAAAGGCCTCCAAGAAGCTGGAGTAGTCCGGCCCTATCCGGCCGAGTGGGACTTAGTCCCGTACCCTCCTAAGTTCAAGGCTCCAACTCTCCAAGCATTCGACGGGAAGGGGTCACCCAACCAGCACATCTACTACTTCAAATCCCAGACCGGGAATGTGGTAGATAACGATGCCATCCTGGCGCGACTGTTCATCGGCACCCTGAAAGGGTTGGCCTTTGAATGGTTCATGAAGCTCCCCGAAGGTTCCATCAAGAACTGGGGCGACTTGGAGAAGCTGTTTCTAACACGCTTCTTCGAAGATGATTCGGAGGTCACAATGCCTACCCTTTTAGCTACAAAACAGCGAAAGGGAGAGTCCGTCAAGTCTTTCGTAGAAAGATTTCGGAACATGGCACTCCGATGTCCAAGCGGCATGACCCAGGCCACCCTGGTGGAAACATGTCGCCATAATCTCCAAACCTCACTCCTTGCTCAAATAGGAGTTGCTGAAAGCCGCACCTGGAAACAATTAGTCCAGCAAGGTGAACAGGCTGAGGAGATTGTCGCCCGCGTCAGAGCGGAAGAAGGCAAACCCAGGCCAGAGAGGTCGACAAGGCGTGCACCAGACACCTCTCTCCAGACGAAGCGGAAGGATAATTTGGCGACGGAGACCAAATCTCCCACCAAACCTCAAACAGGCAGGGCAAGTGGCTCTTCAAGCCAGCCGCGCCCCAACAAGCAGTATTCCTTCAAGGAGGAACACGTCGATTTGCTCTTCAAGCTACTCAACAAGAGCAATCGACTGAAGCTCCCTGAAATTAGGCGCCCGGAGGAAGTCGGCAAGACCGACAATCCCACCTACTGCTTATACCACAGGATGCTCGGTCATCCTACCAAAAGCTGCTACGTCTTTAAGGACATCCTTCAAGCTCTGATTGACGCGGAGGTATTAAAACTCCGACCAGAGCAGAAGAAGATGACGGCCAACATGACGTCGATTCTCCAGTTTGGGACACGACCCCCGACACCCGTGGGGGTGATCTCTGTCCCGAAAGGTGAACTGAGGGTGGTCAACACAGACCCTCATCAGCAGCAGGAGAAAGGCTTGGTACCCGTCCCTACACCTCGAGGGGAAATCATGTGGGTCCACCCTGACCTCGTCGACGAGCAACAATGGACGACTGTGACCAACAGGAAGTCCAAAGGCAAAGGGAAGGCTTCATCTTGCCATGTGATATGCGCCTCCTCTCGAGAAGCGGACACTGATGTTCCCTCGCTGACTGACTCAGAAGAGGAAACAATAGTCCTGGCCGCAGAGCCCAGCCAACCTACGGCGGGGACCCGTTCAGGACAGGCATACTTGAAGCAGTACGGCGAGACAGCAGCGGCTTCTCCGCAACCAGCCGTGGAACCAGCCAAGCCCTCCTCTAAACAGCCTGGGGAGAAGCAGAAAGAAACTCGGTTTTCTCGAGTTCTTGCGAAAGGTGTAACGGAAGGATCCTCGACACCTTACCGCTTCGACGTCTTGGCTCAACTAGCCAACATCCCGGCACGCATTACCTTGTATGAGCTCCTGAGGCTATCAAAGTCAACCAGAGAGGCTCTACAAGAAGCTTTGACAAATGCTGAGGTCTTCATGACTCGTGTGCCAAGGGAGGAAGATGTAGAGGATTGCCTCCACGCCTCCCCAAATGCTCCCTGCATCACCTTCACAACAGACGACATGCAGGTTAAAGGGAAGCATGACCGACCTCTATACTTCACAGGGTATATTGGGTCATCCGAGGTGAACCGCATCCAGGTAGACCCAGGGTCCGCGCTGAGCATCATACCTCGCCGGGTTATGCAGTTTCTAGGCATTCCTACCCATCGTCTGAGCCCTACCCAGACGACTATTTACGGGTTCAATGCCAACAGCTCCCGCCCAATGGGGAAGATCAAGCTCAAATGCCAGATCGGGAGCCTCAAGTCAGAAGTGACGTGTTACGTCATTGACGCGGACACTTCCTACAACCTGTTGCTGGGACGACCATGGATTCACCGCAATTCCATCGTTCCCTCTACTCTCCACCAAGTCATGAAATACATTGACGAGAGTGGACAGGTCCGAACGTTGATTGCCGAAAGGCATCCGTTTAAAGGGGTTGAAAATTATTTCACGGACTCCCTCTTATATCAGGATCCGGAGGAGACTAATGAAACCCCACAACCAGAGGAGCCAGACTCTGGTAATGAAGCTGACATTGAGCCTGAGAAAGAAGAGTGCCTGTGGGAGTTGGAGCCCATTGTAAAGAGCACTAATAAGCTCGATGTTGATACCACCGACGATGCGGGTGGTTGGTACATTAATGAAGATTTAGACTTTGCGTATTTTCCTGTGTATGTTTCCGATTCAATACCGTCGGATACCACTACCGACGTGGACGATGACCTCTGGTCGGCAATAGATGCTTTGACATCTTTGCATGTACCGGTGAAATCATCCTTCGGGACATACCAAGATAATGGTGACGCGCAAGAGTCTGTATTCATGGTTCCAGCCAGACGAAAAGGCCAAAGACCAATACTTTTTGGGCGAATCGCATCTGAACCAATGCCCCACGAAGAATCGGAAGGTGAGGATGAATCCCCTCAGTTCGATCATTATGAACCGAGAACGCTCAAGATGATGAAGCGCATGGGGTATGATCTAACCAACAGGCCAGGATTGAACTTCGGAAAAGGAAGAAGAACACTGCTTCGATCCTTTGTACCGAAGGGAAAAACCCTGATTACTATCATCAGACGCGCCGGGGGTTGGGCTATATATCAACTCCAGTGCCATCAGCCTCTGATTCGGAGAGACTGTCAAGTCATGACTGCTCATCAGACACGTCGTCATGGGAATCAGATGTCAGTGTCGGCAACATCTTCAAAGGGCTTTCAGTAAACATGGTTTCGACAAGCCATCTGGAGGATGAAGATGAAGAAATGATCCAATCCGATACAGATCCTTGGATCAAACATTTGAATGCTCTTTGGGACACCCGCTTTGAACAGCGTGAGCCACCCACAGAAGACAAGGTTGTTCAAGTCAACCTAGGAGATGAAGACAATCCTAAACCCATCTTCATAAGTGACGGCCTGTCGCCTCCAGAGAAGAAGGATTTAATATCTCTTGTACAAGAGTATATAGATGTCTTCGCCTGGAATTATGAGGACATGCCTGGACTTGATCCTCAAGTGGCTATGCATCGCCTCAACATCAATCCGGACATGAAGCCCGTTAAACAACAGCAGCGACGGTTCCGTCCAGAGATAATGGAGGCAATCCAATCAGAAGTCAGGAAGCTTATTGACTCCGGCTTTATCAGGGAGGAACAGCATCCCGACTGGGTAGCCAACATCGTCCCCGTCGCCAAGAAGAACGGGAAGATCCGGATCTGCATCGACTTCCGTGATCTAAACGAGGCCTGCCCCAAAGACGAATTCCCATTGCCAATCACAGATGTCATGATTGACAATACTTGTGGATTCGAGCGAATGTCCTTTATGGACGGGTTCTCAGGATATAATCAAATCAAGATGTATCCCGATGACGAAAAGCACACCTCCTTCAGGACACCTCTAGGGGTATATTGCTACACCGTCATGCCCTTCGGTCTGAAAAATGCGGGGGCAACCTACCAAAGGGCCATGAATGCCATTTTCCATCGGCAGATACGCAAAACGGTGGAATGTTATGTCGACGACATCGCGGTGAAAAGCCGCACTAAAGGTGATCACATAGCAGACCTGAGGGTGGTCTTCGACATCATGCGGGCTCATCAATTGAAGATGAACCCCACCAAGTCCTTCCTGGGGGTAGCCAGCGGCAAATTCCTAGGGTTTGTTGTGACTTCCACAGGAATCCATTTGGATCCGGAGAAAGTCCGTGCTATCCAAGAGATGCAACCCCCAGAAGCCTCAAGGAGCTCAGAGGATTACAAGGACGATTGGCATACATCCGCAGATTCATTTCAAATCTCTCCGGGAGATGCCAACCCTTCGCTAAGCTGATGAAGAAGGGCGTTTCGTTCATTTGGGACGACGCTTGCCAGCAAGCATTTGAGGAGATCAAGAACTACCTCACCCAACCACCAGTCCTGGCAGCTCCGGTATCCGGAAAGCCTTTCCTGGTGTATGTCCGATCAATGGATCATTCTTTGGGAGCTCTACTAGCTCAGAATGATGACCAGGGGCGAGAACAAGCAATCTACTACCTAAGTAGAACGATGATCGGAGCCGAACATCGGTATAACCCGATCGAGAAGGAATGTTTGGCACTGGTGTTCGCCATTCAGAAAATGCGACACTATCTGGTGGGCCAAACCATAAATGTCATATCCAAAGTCAACCCCCTGAGGTTACTTATGACAAAGCCTTCTTCACTAAATGGCCGGCTGGCAAAATGGGCCATATTGCTATCACAATATGAGATGCATTTTCTGCCCACAAAAAGCCATTAAAGGACAAGCGGTGGCGGACTTCCTAGCTGAACACCCAGATCCCAGGGCAGCCAAACTCTACGAGGATCTCCCAGATGAGGTCGCCGAAGTCTGCCTAGCTCAGACGTCGTTCGAAAGTCAAGTATGGCAACTTTTCTTCGACGGTGCATCAAGGGCAAGCTCGGAGGGACACACAGTAGCGGGGGTAGGAGTGGTACTCGTCTCCCCACAAAATTACGTGATTCCCCGAGCTATCTCGTTAACCGAGCCCTGTTCCAACAATGTGGCGGAATACAACGCTCTTTTGATTGGGATGCAATTCGCCGATGAGATTGGCGTTAAAAATCTCGAGGCATACGGTGATTCTAAACTCATCGTCAGCCAAGTTCGCGGAGAGTATGAGGTCAGGCATGAAGATCTAGTACCCTACTACAACGCGACAATCCACATGGCCGAGAGGTTTTCAAACTTCTACATCGACCATGTACCGCGCAAGCAAAATGCGCATGCAGATGCACTTGCATCCCTTGCTGCCTCCTTAGCTCTTCCAGCTGGAGCAATGGAGAAGGTATTCGTCTATAGCCACGACCTATACTGCCCAAAAAGTCCCCTCGGAGACTACCAGAGGTCAACGGGAGATCGTCGCGGTAAGGAAACACTTGAAGTGTCGACCGATCCAGAACTTAAAGACTGGCGATTCCCCTACATTGATTTTGTCTTGTACGGCATCTTGCCCGAAGACACCAGGGAGGCGGCTGCCATCCGAAGGAAAGCCTCCAAATTCTACTACAATGCGATTTCGCGAACATTGTATCGTAGATCGCATGATGGGATCCTGCTCCGGTGCCTCTCATCAAAAGAAGCCCACGAAGTGTTGAAAGAAGCCCACGATGGTACGTGTGGAGCTCATCAACCTGGCCCGAAGCTGGCAAACCGACTCCAAAGATTGGGTTACTACTGGCCCAAGATGGTTGCTGATGCTGTTGCCTATGCCAAAAGATGTCACGCCTGTCAAATACATGGCGATTTCATCCATCAAGCACCAGGATACCTCCACTCTACGACCTCTACCTGGCCGTTCGAAATGTGGGGGATGGACGTGGTTGGTCCTATCAGCCCACCATCATCAAAGGGACATCGGTTCATCCTAGCGATAACCGATTACTTCTCAAAGTGGGCCGAAGCTATCCCTTTGAAAGAGGTGAAATCTTCTAACGTGATCAAGTTCGTGAAACATCACGTTATTTACCGCTTCGGTGTGCCTCGGCGGATTGTCCATGACAATGGACCCCAGTTCATCAGCCAGGCTTTTCAGAGATTCTGCGCCAAGTTCAGAATCCAGAGTGTGTCATCAACGGCATACTATCCGCCCGCTAACGGCCTCGCAGAAGCTTTCAATAAGACTATTGGCAAGCTTCTCAAGAAATTCGTCTCGAAAAGTCAACGAGACTGGGACGATAAGTTGGGCGAATGCTTATGGGCCTATCGCACGACTGTGCGAACCCCAACTAAAGCCACGCCATTTTCCTTGGTGTACGGATGCGAAGCCGTCCTTCCACTGGAAATCCAAATTCCATCTCTTCGCGTCGCCTTGACAGCGGAAATGACAACAGAGGAGAAGCATCGACAGCGACTCCAAGAATTGGAAGCCTTGGACGACAAGCGTCTTCAGGCCCAACAACAAATCGAGCTTTACCAAGCTCGTATCACCAGAGCCTTCAACAAGAAAGTCAAATCCCGAACTTTCAAGAAAGGCGACCTCGTCTTAGCCGTCCGAAGACCCATGGTCATGACGCACAAGACGAAAGGAAAATTCCAACCCAAATGGGAAGGACCATTTGTGGTAGAGTCAGTCTACTCAAATGGATCGTATCGCCTCATAACCTCAAATGGCGATACACTCATGATGCCAATCAATGGCAAATTCCTGAAGAAATACTATCCCTAGATGGCATTCTTCCACCGATCAAGTTAAAAAATACACCTCTGATCAAACATCCGACGCCCTTGACGGCTAAGGATAGAAGAAAATGTTGGCTTTTAAGTCCAACATAAGTCTTCGACAACTCATCATGCTGAGGGGAATAGCATGGCTAGCCCAACTCAAACGGTAGTTGGTAAAGGCATGACAAACCCGTTGACAGCTGAGGATTTGCTAAAAATCCTAAGGGACACGTTCCCATTTGATCCGACGCCTCCGACGGCTAAGGATAGAGGAAAATGTTGGCCTTTAAGCCCAACATAAGTCCTCGACAACTCATCATGCTGAGGGGAATAGCATGGCTAGCCCAACTCAAACGGTAGTTGGTAAAGGCACCTCAAATCCGTTGACAGCTGAGGGTTTGCTAAAAATCCTAAGTGGATTTGATTCCACTCTTCCCTCCAAAAATCCCTTACCAATTCTCATCCATAGAATGGTAAGACCACAAAATGCAATCATTACCATGTTAACACTATACCTCTGGCAATGAATACTCTTTGTCGAGTACAAACCTGGCTTGTTAACTCTGCATAGAGTAACAAACTCTCAAATTTGCCAAGTTAACACTATACCTCTGGCACCTCAAATTCCACTTGTCAATTCTCATTAATAGAATGACAGGTCCTCAAATTACTCCTATCGCAAGCAAATTCTTGTCAAGTTAATATCACACCTCTGACAAAACTACTGTTTAAGTTAACATTACACCTCTAAGCAGTACATCGAGTGCCTGTCAAGTTAATATCACACCTCTGACAGTCACCTTTCTTCAGACTTCCATATCGAAGCTGAAATGGACGATGCCAAGTTAACACTACACTTCTAGCATCCGAGTCATTGCTAAGTTCAACAATACACCTATGGCTATGACCTTTCCTCGACTTCCTTGTCCAAGCCGAGATGAACGATGCCAAGTTAACACTACACTTCTAGCATCCGAGTCATTGCTAAGTTCAACAATACACCTATGGCTATGACCTTTCCTTGACTTCTTTAAGCCGAGACGACTAATGCCAAGTTCAACATTACACCTCTAGCATTTCTATCACTGTTAAGTTAAACATCACACCTATGACGGTGACACCCTCAGTTTTCCAAATAAAACTGAGATGCTGATGAGTTAGGCTAATATCACACCTCTAACTCACGTCCTTGTCAAGTTAATATTACACTTCTGACAAGACTACTTCTAAACCGTTAAGTTAATATCACACCTCTAACGGTAAAAATCCTACTAGATTCCCCACGAGTCTAGTTTCATTTGATATTCTCCCCAACCGAGTATCAAATTCATTTTGGAGGCAGTGTTGGTTAACATTACACCAATAAACAATGCTTCCATCAAAATCCCCAGCTGATCTTAAATCAAGTTAATCCCAAATCCTTGATAAAAGTTCACCTTCTCTGGGGGTACGCACTCCACCTGTCACTTTCTTTTATAAAGTGGCGGGTCCACCAAAATCATTCTTTTGCTTCTAAAACAAAACGTTCAAGACAACAGAAAGAGGCAAAAAGAAAAGTGTCACTTTTATTCATATCCAAACACATGAAAGTGATACAAAACGCTCTCTTATACAATAAGATTGAGTGTTACAATTAAGGAGTACAAAGAAGTCCCTCTCTCTCTCTGAGGCCGTACTCACTTCTTGAAATTGCATCTGATCCCAGGTGCACAATTGGAACCGGTTGCACTTTGATGCATGACGCCAACTTCGAAAGCGCCCTAGCTGACCAAGCCGAGAGCAATGGTGTTCTTGAGGTCCGGTGGCAACAGAGGGTCCTGCATCCCTTCGTTCAGGCGCGTCTCTTTCCCTAGCAGATCATCCAACAAACATGGAGTCACTCTTGGGGTGAGAGCAGAAGTTTAGGAGTCATCACAAAGGATGCCACCCTCCACTCGGTCCAGCGGCAGCAGAGAGTCCTGCATTCATCACCATCCCTTTCCCCAGCAGGCCATCCAACGGAATGTCTTCGATGTCACTTCTGGAGTTGGGAGAGGAAGAGGATCTTCTCCGCCACCGTAACCGCCGGACCACCCTCGCCGATACTCGGCCTATCCATCTCTTGCACCAAAACGCAAGAAGAGATACTGGACGCAGGAATTTTTCGAATCCGCGTCCAGACCTGCAAAGCTGCGTTCTACAAACCAAGACTTATGAAAATTCGAAGTACTTGGACTCAAACGCCAGATTCTACAAAATCGGTGGTTGAAGACACAGAACGCAAGGATCAAATCCGCGTTCTGCAAACCAAGACTTGTGAAATTTCAAAGTGCTTGGACTCGGACGCCAGCGCCTGATGGCACAAAACGCGGTACAGAACGCATGGATCAAATCCGCGTTCTACAAATCGCGTCCAGAGACCTTCACAATTAGAAATATTCCAAGTGAAGGACCCAGAGTGCAGAGTTCACCAGCGTCGGATCATCAGGCCCGCGCCCCGGTTATCATCTCAAGGACAGCGTCCGAGAATCAAACACGATCTTGTGTTAAAGGTCCTTAGGGTTCTATGAACATGTTTTAATGGCGGAACCCACACCGAAGGTACATTTTTACCTCGGAAAACACCCTCCTGCGCAGAGGAAGCATCTCTCTCAGCCTCGGCGACGGTCGCCCTTGAGGTCGATGCAGTCGGTTTTGTCTTGGGAGCCATTGAAGATCAAGAAATCCGAGCAAGGAGATGAATAGTGGAGAGAGAAGGAAGTTCTTTTTCTCAGAGAATGCGTTCGTTCGGAGAAGAAGATACATCTCTCTAACTGTTGCCTTTTATAGGCACAGAGATTCGCGAAGATACGCAGCGTTTGGCCCAATAAACGCTGCAGCGAATCGCTGCCTGACGCGTGGAGCCAAATCATTGTTTGAACAGGGAAGATCATGCGTCGCGACCCCGCCACAAGTCAGAAGTTGACACGTGGAGCAGTTCATTTAATGAACCGGGTGATCCGCGCGCCAAAAGGCGAAATCTCGCCGTTTCCCCAGGCCAGCTGGCGGCGTAATCATGACATGGCACAGGTGCGCGTCCCAAAGTACGCGGCTCTTCGGTGGACATGCCCCGTCGGCATCATCATAAATGCACCCAGAAAATCGCGTCTGCATTTCAAGAGATGCGTCTCTCCAAAGTCCGCGTCCCCTCAAACAGGCCAAACATCGCGTCTCGCTAAGAAGTCGCGTCTTTAAAGCAGTCTCTGCTTTTTCAAAAAGGAACCTGCGTCCAGTCTCCTGCTTCTGCAAAGTCGGTTCAACAGTACACTGACGCAAACAGACAACCAACCACTCCCGGCCAAAAGCGCACCCGTGACAGACTAAAAGCAATCGGGGAGGTCTAGACTGTGTATCTAGACACTCAACACGATCAACTCTGACGGCTTCAAAGAGTTCAACAGTACACTCACGAAGACCAATTCCAGATAAGATCAACCCGAAGCATCAACAGTCCAGTCATAAACGCGAACACGGCTAAGATCCAAAGTATTCCGAAATCCGTCCCATTCAACTGCGGAATATCAGAAACTTTAGAGGGGGTTCTGTAGGCTGTCTAAAAATGACTAACAGACCAGCCATTAAGGAAGCAGAGTCTCAAGCTCTAGACGCGAGAAATCGATGCTCGCGTCTCAGCATTAAGACGCGTTGGCTCTACACCCGCGTCTCAACGTTCAGACGCGTCGGCCCGAAGCCCGCGTCTCAGCATCAAGACGCGTCGGCCCGAAGCCCGCGTCTCAGCATCAAGGCGCATTGGCCCGACGCCCGCGCCTCAGCATCAGACGTGAAGGCCCGAAGCCCGCGTCTCAAGGCGCGTTTGGCCCAACGCCCGCGTCTCAGTTGCAACTGCCCTGAATGCGGGGCCAGTCACCGCGCATGTAGCGGGTAGTGGCCCCTCATTCGGGAGCGTTTTCAGGAGGCACCTTCACCCCCTGAGATCCCTATAAATAGCCTTGTTTGCTATGAAGAGAGGATCGAAGCTAGGCTGGAGATCGGAGTTTTTGGAGAAGGGAGAGAACTTTGAGAAGATCGAATCCAGGTAGGAGGATCATCAAGAGAGAAGCACGACTCTTCAGCGAGCTTACTGAGTACTAGCCGCTCTTCGCCTACCTCCTCTTTGAGAGTTTTGGTAGACGGAGCTGAGTTACTCTTTCTACCGACCGAAGAGAAGACCCCGACGGTCTAGGACGGTCATCTGGTCAACGGAGAACAAGATTCACTCTCCATCGCCACACGAAGAACCCAGCTTTAAACAAAGGGAAGATTCAGACATCCTCCCTCCCTTGTAACTGGAAAAGAGGGAAGAGTAGTTCTTTTGGTTGTAATCGTTTCGCTTGAATCAAGGAAATCTTTTACAGCTAAAACCACTTTCTCCGACCACCAAACTTTCGGCCCCCTACACTAGTCAATGCTAAGGCTAATAAGTGTTCTAAATGTAAAGGATATGGACATTATGATTATCAGTGTCTTTCGGAGAGTCAACATGTTAGAATTGTGTCTAGTGATGAAGTTGACGTCTCGAACATTATTGAGGAAGTCCACGTTCCTTCCAATACTGTTAGTATAATTAAAGACACATCAGTTGGTGCCGACACACTGGTTATTGATGAAATTCACATATCTGATAGCGCCAGTGATGATGGGAATGAGATAGTTGAGCCTACTACATTGCATTTGCCTGTTGCATATATTGATGATATCACTAGGCCGATAGCAATTTGCAATGATACTCACAAATTTGTTGCGTACTCGTATAGTACTTTGCAGGAATTTGTGGTTGACAATAAGGTGATGGTTACGAGTTGTTGTGAGGAAGTTGCACGCTTGGCGTAAAGACTTCGATAGGGCTCTGAAGAGGGTTGCTTCCATTACTGTGAGTTGGATAGCCCATGGGATCCTGGTATTAGCTCCGTCTTCAGCAGGGATGATGCGCCTTGGTCTACTCTCTATGTCTTGATCGAGCTGCCATCTTTCACAGCCGACCCGTCACGGAGGCCAGCTCCACCTCCACCACCATGGTATCAACATGGCGTACCAGTGATGCTGCTACGACCACCACCTTGGCCCGATTGAGATTCTTCGTGAGGAGAGTCCTCACTCGATAGGTCGAGTTTCTCCCACCCCGAGGGAATTGATGAGGACATCACGCCAGTTCCCAGTTATCTTTTCATGCCTTAGCTTATTTAGAGGATTTTGTGTTTTGTTTATCTTACTTTTAGTACCACATCGGTTATATCCGAGGAGTTCACTTTGTAAGAGCCTATATAAAGAGGCTCAACTCAATGATTAAGGGAAAATTGAATGATTAAAATTTCCTCAAATTATCTGGCTTAATTCTTGAGTTTATTTGCTCTCGAGTTTTGGGGTGAGAAGCCCGCGTAAGGGGTGAAAACCCAAAATCTTATCTTGTTCTCAATTTCAAATTTTGGTTACGATTTGAAGGTGATTGCGATCCAAGTTGGTATTACATCACTTTGACATCTGTGTGAATGGTAAACGGTATGGTAGACTCTTGTGCCCCACCAACTTAAGTTCTAAAGTTAAGTTGCACCTTGTGAACATTTGGGCATGGAAATGGGTGCCAAATGATAAAATAGGAAGTTGGGAACATGTAGCTACAATGTAAGATTTGTAATATCTTAGTTTAATAATAGTCCACAAAGTTGACCAAATTGTTACATGTGGCTTTCAGCTTGAATTGATTTGAAATTCTTAGCATGTAGGAGAAATTGAAGGATATCCAATGAAAACAAACAGGTTATTGGCAGATAACCTTTTTGCTTATCTTTTTTAATATCACGTAAGGGCATGTAATCAAAGAGCTAGTTAGTGCATTTTTCTATATAGCATTGCGTTAATCTATATAGTCGCCTCTTATGCAAGTGCTGTTTAATAACTAGTCTAGGCTAATAGTCTAGAAAGTTATGAAGGATGGTGCATTTTACTATAGAAAATTGCATTAATATATTGAGGCATAACATAAGTTAGTTATGCCACAACAATAATCCTATTCAATCCTTGTAAATTGTAATCTCCAAAGCATATTTCATATCTGTTAGTTATGCAACAAAAGTGTTTTATTCAATCCTTGTAAGATGTAGTCTCTCGCGTTATCTCTGCTCTTGTACAGTTTGGATTAAACAATTAAACTTGCTAACACTATCATTCATGCACATCTCATTTTGATTTTGTCATGGAACACAATAATAATAGAAAGGGAATTGTTTGATTATATTTTAATACTTGTTCATGCTTTATTTGGTTGCTGCCTGCAGGGTTATATTGTCTTGAATAGACCATGGGCATTTGTGCAATGGCTGGAGAAAGCACAGATTGAGGAAGAGTGAGTATGTTTTTGTCCATATTCACTCATTTCTTATTTCTTTATATATTCTAAATCTCAAAACATTGTACGGCTTATTATAAATGCAGCTATATACTAATGGCAGAACCGATCACATCTTTGTGAATCCTTTACCGAACTTGGCTCGAGGAGGTTATCCAGCAGCATTCCCATTTTTCTACATCAAACCATCAGAAAATGAAAAAATCATACGGAAGTTCTATCCTGAAGAGAAGGGTCCTGCAACTGATGTTGACCCTATTGGCAAACTCTCTGTAATCATTCAGAAGGTAGTTATCACTTTGCTGATGCAACTCCAATGCAATTTGTTGGGATTTAATGAATTTCTACTTCACTAGTTGAAAACCATGTCAAAACAATTTATTTATAAAGAGAATGATTCTCGTTTGCTCATAAACCTTATGAAAGGTTTTGCTTACTGTCTAATTATCCATGTGCATGTGTATTGAATTGGTTTATTTTATCACAGTTGAACTCTAGTTTTTCTCACAATTAATACCAATTTTATTTTTGGTTTATGGTGCATGATACGTTGGACATACACAGTCCCATCTTGAAAAAATAGCTCCTACATGGATGAATATCTCACTGAAAATGAAAGATGATCCAGAGACAGATAAAGCTTTTGGATGGGTATGGAAATGTGAGAGCTATCAATCTATACTTGTTTGTATCTCATTTCAGTAGCAAGCATGAGACCTGGTAATTTTTATTTAACTTAAACCTCTTTTTCATCTTTTAACTGAAGGTATGCATATGCTGTGGCTAGTGCCTTGCATGGAGTGCACCATATTCTTCGCAAAGATTTTATGATACAGGTAATGTGTGCAAATTCTTATGTTGCTTTTTTAGTTTACGATCTTCCTTTATTAGATATGATTTCCTTATTTTGTAATGTCTCGGAGTTTTGCTTAAGATATTTTGAAATCTTTGTTTTCAGCCTCCGTGGGACTCAAAGGTGGGGACAACATTTATAATCCATTATACTTATGGTTGTGACTATTCATAAAGGTAACTACATACTCCTATTTATGTGTAGTAACTAGGATCTATGTTTTCATCATGTGGGGGAGTTTATGTTTTCTGTATACCATCATCGAGTTTGTTTGACATGTTTCCATCCACACACACACACACACACACCACACACACACACACACACACACACACACACACACACACACCTTAGAGATGGGGACTGTATGTCTCTTGTGAATGTCATGATTCATTAATGAATATTGCATTCTCCAAAGCAGTATGCTGATTTCTGTGTTTCATATGTGAAGACGTTCATGCTTATATGTTATACCTTTGAGGGTGTTTTTAGATATTGAAGTATTCACATATCACGTGTACAGACACATATGACCTACTGGTGCGTTTTCCTAAAACAACATATTGAGTCACTTCTTTACTTTTAATGTTAATTAAGGGCGAGCTAACATATGGAAAATTGGGGAATGGCGTTTTGACAAAAGATCATATCTTCGTGGTCCACCACCAAGAAACCTTTCCTTACCCCCGCCAGGAGTTCCTGAAAGTGTGGTATGTACTTTAGTTTCGGAATGCTTGAAATTTTTTTTTTTCAAATTACGTTATAATCATTTTCTTTTGTCATTGAGTAAAAATTAGCTTTTCCTGACATCGTAATGAGCTCTGTGCAGTTCACTGCTTTTAATTTATGATCATTTGATTCCCTTTGCTGTTTCAATTTGTGGATCTACCTTCTTCTGATCCTTCTACCATATAATTGATGAAACTATGGTGTTTCTGCCCAAGTGAGAGAGTCCTCAATGATTAGACTTTTTGGCTATAGGAATGCTGTTACTTGCATATTGTTAGAAATTTACATATCTAATTTTGAGGATCAAGTTGACACTTACTCTGAAGTTTCAAGAACATAAAGTGCACACTGTTCTTATATAGTGATGCATTATTGCGGCTACTAGCTTCGTAATTTGATTAGGTATGTAAAATTCAAAAAAAAAATCAATATGAAATCCTAACACCTATGCAATACGCATATCTGTATAGTTTTGCATTTATTTTGTAGGTTGCTGTCTGTGTAATCATCTAAATTCTGAAGAGAACTTGGGTTGAATATACTATATGACTCTAAACCTTAATGAGAAGCAGATAAAATTTGTTATTGTTTGGCATGCATTGTGCTAAACTGTAGTGCCATGGACTTTGATGCTACTGTGGCTGGATTGGGAAGTGATTGGAAGCGTAGCGATATGTGTGGATTGTTACACCTGTTTGCTCAACCTGATTCATTTTGGAACCAGAGAATTCTGGAAATTTAAATCTTTCAAACCTTAGCCTAGTTCTTCAGTTGGGAAGTTTTAGAAAATTTTGAACACCTGAATTGAAATGGATAGTGTTTGATTTAGACTATATAATAATGAAAAGCATGGTTTGAAATATTGCCCACTACCCAACATGTACAATCAACGCCAATATTGCTGACGAAGGAAATACTGATATTACTGATACAACCAAGTTGAAACACCCGCTGATGTTCAATTTTGCCAATTCTAATACCAAAACCACAGCCGATACTGATACAAATACCGAGATAAACCTTGATGCAAAGTTTGAACCAATCCCCAAAGAGATGCTGCCTGATCCAGATCTATTGTAAGAAGGCAAGAACTATTTCCAGTTTTTATATTAACCGCCACTTCATTTTAAGTTTGTTTGTGCTAAGCCTAGATCATCCAGTAATTTCACCCTTGTGCTGAAATAAGCCAACTTTGTATTAATCAACTGCTACTTGAACTCTTGTATGAAACATTGCATATGTGATCACTGATCAATCATTATCTAAAC
This sequence comes from Agave tequilana, assembly GCA_038442645.1. NCBI lineage: Eukaryota > Viridiplantae > Streptophyta > Magnoliopsida > Asparagales > Asparagaceae > Agave > Agave tequilana. The sequence continues at coordinate 2,232 of JAVJIF010019086.1, read as the reverse complement.
CTCTTCCATCAAAATTGGGCTGGGTACAGAGCACAAAGCTCCATAAGAGATTTGAGGAAGTTTTATGACTGGATGTAAACCTGTCATCACCCTCTTATATTTACTGAGCTAGGAAACTATGAGAAAGGGATTCCCTCCAAATTCTCCTTAATGGGACCAAAACTCTATAAGAAGGCAACTTTTGATAGTTTTTTGCTATTATTTCATAATGCTGAGAAGTGGAGCTATAAATTGAGTCTAAGTGATGAATGACGACAATGAGCACCTATAGGCATGCTAGAGACTAGCAAATGACCAGAGACTAAAAGCAATTATTTTCCCCCTTCTTCATATAAATATGTTTTAGCAGGAACAATCTATTTGTTATTAGATCTGTTCTTGTATACTTTTAACTTTTCTGTTGTTTTGTCGTCCTCCTTGCGACTGTCTGTTATCCTCTCAATGCAACAAATTTGATACAAATATTCGTGTATAGCTTTCTGTTTCCAAGAAAAAACACGCCTAATCACATCCATCTCCTTTCACTAGCGTTATTGGTTTAATTGGTGCAGGTTGCCCTGGTAAAAATGGTAAATGAGGCTACAGCTAATATTCCAGGCTGGGATGATGCAAGATAGAAAGTATTCTGAAAGAGCATGCAGTTCAACAAAAGCTAACTTTTGTGGTTCCATGAAACATGCAGTCCTAATCACTGCTCATATACATAGAAGAAAGGATGCATGTTGAGAGAGAGATGAGGCAGAAGGTTGGGCTTTCCCAGTGGTTGTTTCCAAATGACAAAAATATCCAATCAATGCCAAAGCATCATAGATTGCTAATTCAGGGCTATCATTCACAAGGGCCAGTGTTGTAAACCAAATCATGTAATTGTGGGAACATTTGCTGTAATTGGGACTTCTATTGCATCATGAGGATTCTTCACAAAGTTTGTAGACCAACTTTGTTCAAGTTGGACTTCTTGTATTTACAACATTCAAGGGATAAGCATTATAAATTATGTATCTGGCCCTGTCATTTTGTTTTGGAATATTGGTACTGACACAAGTCCTGTACAAGATCTTTTGATTACATTGAGAAATGCATAACAAGCCATTGACAGAAACTGATGTCTCTCTCGACTAGTTGGTCCTTGAGAAACTGAACTTGCTTTGTACACTGACAAAAGTTGTATCTTATCATTGATCACTACTATTCATTTCTGTTCTTATTTATGTTTTGTTTATGAGTGAAATTATGTGCTAAATTGTGAGGAAGAAGACAATTGCCTTTAACACAAAAATTGGAGAAAGCTTAGAATTTATCCAAACCAATCCTGCAATCTCAACAGCTCCTTGGCAAAACTCTGGTTTCTGTTCAACAACAGACCGTTCAAGACACGATGAACCATAAATCTCCGGGGAAGATGCCTCTCTCCACCGTCTCCACCACCATCCTCCCGGTGACCACCATGTCTCCGACCTCTTCCTCGCAAACATTCTCCTGCATGGTTGAGCCCTTTCTCACCATTTCATCAAACACCAAGATTGCGTTTTCTACACAACCCTTCTTGCAAATTACCTGAATCCAGAGGCACAAGTTTTTTTTTCCTCCAGCATTTGAAAGAATCAGGTTCAAGGTTGTAGCATCCAAAGCACATGAACATATGAGAGCCGATCAGAAGTTTGGAAAGACTTGGAACAAAAAACCTTAGTACTTCCAAATACTAGACAGAAAAAGTAAATTGATACAACTAGCATAAGAACTTTTCACAATTTGCCAAGATCAAAACAAGAACAAAAATAGAAATATACTCAAAAAAGTTCAGGCATGTCATAAATTGACTTTGCACACATAACATCAATGAATCCCCTAAAGGTTTCTAACTGATCATACAATGAATTAGAGCACTATTGACTTGGTAATCCAAAAAATTCTTCAGTTGATCATAATTGTTTTTAATATAATAAAGAAATGACTTTTGAATAACCAGAACACCCCACTGAGCTTATACCTGAATCAATGCATTGTAGGTGGCCGCAGACAGGAACACCCCCTCGCCAATCATTTCATCAAACACCTTCCTGGCCTGTCAATCTGCCCATCAATCCCCAGCCCATGAGCCACCGTGGTATAAAATGTTAGAATTTTGTCTTATTTTTCAAGAAGAGGTGATGGTTTAAGAAAATCCAATTGAGTTGGAAAGATATGACTTGAAGCAGAATAAGTAAATTAAGATGAAGCAGTTTCTTTTTT